>VMDO01012403.1:0-62356 GCA_007922755.1 Pedetes capensis | reverse complement strand
GGACTTTCTTAATTGAATGATAATCTGGGTCGGTCTCTGCAAGTTTTTTTACTGAATGGTATGCTTATAAAGTTAGAAATGTTTATGACACATTATTTTAAACGTATAACTCCAAGAAAATGCAGGTGTTTCCAGAGATGATTTTTGAACTGGTCTTTTATGATCATATACACAGGACTTTGGGTCTATGTTAGGCATGAAGTTGGTTACTTTATCAATTGGCCGTAAAGTTAGATTCAAGGTTAGGTTTCTCACTTATGAATATTTTTGACAAGGAAAACTTTTTATGTGGCTTAAAAAGAACAAATTACACCAAAAGATGTAATCAGAGAGATTTCAATCCCATTCACATATTTTCTAATTGTTTTCACCTACTCCCAGTGGATGGAAGAAGGATCTGACAATCCAGGAACAATCAGCCATTGAAACCCCTATGAGGTTTCGATATGAGTCAGGCACGACTCGACGGCACCTAACAACAACAACAACTCCCAGTGGTCACTGTTTTCCTTAGGTTTTGGCCCATTTTTCTCTTGTTCCCCCTTTAAAAATAAGCACTGCTTTCTTACATCTTGCTTTTATTTCACTCACCAATATAATCTGGAATTCATTCCATATGAGTTTATAAATATCTTATTCATTCTTTATAACAACTGAATACTAGTGTTTTGTGAAAGTATTCTTGGCTTTTTCAAGTCAGGATTTTATGAATATTTATTTAGGTTGTTTCTGAAATTTTGCTATTATAAATAACTCTGCATAAATAACCTTGTGGATGAGTTGTTTGTTATGTGTGGAGGAGAATCCTCGGGGTATAGAGCTGCAAATGGCATTCATTGGTGGCTCAGTGGGAGATTCATACACAGTCTTGAAAAATATTGCCAGGTTCCTTCCTAGAGAGACTGTGTATTCCTATCAGTTGTTGTTGCTGTTAGGTGCCCTTGAGTTGAGTCCAAGTCACAGTATCCATATGTAAAACAGAATGAAACACTCTCTGACTCCATGCCAGGCACACAATCATTTTTATGTTTAGGGAACACTCTGGTTGCACTTCTAGGATGGATCTGCTGGTTCTTTTGGCAGCCCATGGTATATTCAATGTTCTTCTCCAGCATCATAATTCAAAAGCATCAATTATTCTCCCATCTCTCTTACTCACTGTCCAGCTTTCACAAGCTCATGATGTGACTGAAAATATCATGGCATGAGTCAGGCACACATTCATCTTCAATGTGACATCTTTACTTTTCCACACTTTAAAGAGGTCTTTTGCAACAGCTTTTCCCAATGCAGTGCGTCTTTTGATTTCTTCACTGCTGCTTCCATGGGTGTTGATTGTAGAACCAAGTAAAGCAAAATCACAGACACCTCAGTGTTTTCTCCATTTATCAGGAAGTTGCTTACTGACCCAGGTGTAAGGACTTTTGTTTTCTTGATGTTGAGGTGTAACCCATACTGAAGGCTGTGTTCTTTGATCTTCATCAATAAATGTTTCAAATCCTCTTCACTTTCAGCAAGCAAAGTTGTGTCATCTGCATAATGCAGGTTGTTAATGAGTCTTCCTCCAATCACGGTGACCTGTTCTTCTTCATAAAGTCTGGCTTCTTGAATTATTTGCTCAGCATAGAGACTGAAGCAGTACAGTGAAAGGACACAGCCCTAATGCACACCTTTCCTGAGTTTAAACAAAAAAGTGTTTCTCTGCTCTGTTCCAGCAACTGATAGGGTGTTACAATTTTATCAATAAAGTATACTGACCATCTTTTCAATTTTTGCCAATATTATAGGTAAGAGATGGTATTTCAGTGTAGTTTTACATTTAAAAATTACCAGCATAGTTAATTATTGCTTTTAAAAGAACCAATTGTACTTGATTTATCTGAAATGTCCATACATATATATGTATATATAATATGTCAGCTTCGCCTAGATTATCATCTATTTCTTACTTTGTTTAGGGAGTTTTCTTTTTTCGCACAACTTTTGTTGTTCCATTTTGTTTGTAGGCAGGGCCTTGGACCTGTGATCCTCCTGCCTCAGCCTCCTGAGAAGCTGCAATTACAGGCATGCACCCTAGTGCCCAGCCAAAAGCCTTTTCACTATTTTTATGTAATCACATTTAGTAGTCTTGTCTTTATCACCTCTGAGTTTTGAGTCCTTTTTTGAGTTTTTCATATCTAGGTTTCAAATGAATTGAGCCATCTTTAGTTTCTGGTGTTGTTCAGTTTGCCTTCCTACACTTGGATCTCTGATGCACCTGAACTTTACCCTGCTGTTTGGTGCAAGCAGAATCCAAGTTAATGATTTTTAAATGATTAGGGGTCCCATCATTATTTATATTAAAAATTCTACCCTGATTGGTTTAGATGGGCCTTAGAAGTGAGACTCATAAAATTCAGACTCAATAAAATTCAGACTCCCAAAGTGTCCAGAGTGCAACACTTTCAAAACAAGGTAGATTCGAAAATATCCACTTGGCAGCAAAGGAAGGTGGCAGGGAAGAGTTGCTTTAGTGGCGTGTGTTTCAGGAAAGTACTTCCAGAACATAAGGCAAAGCTCAACAGATACAAAGTATCACTTTCATTTCCTTCATGTTTTTCTAACTGCAATGTGGTCAAGTTGAAAGCTATCTCAAAACTCAACTAAAACACCACAGGTGTAGAAATTTTGACAGACACCTCAAGTAAAAAGAACTAAAACTGTGAAATGCTTAAAACCGAGCAAAATACTGCAAATCAAGACAAGTTGTAATTAGCTAAATCAGTGTGGGCAAGGAAGATTTTAAACTTAAACGTTTGTATTAGAATTGAAGCAAACCTGAAAATTAATGAAAGACATGTCTAACGTGCCTCCAGTCATACCACCCTGGTGTCTGATTCTATTAGATCTTGAAAGCTAAGCAGGGTTGGGCCTATTTAGTCCTTGGATGGGAGACCACCTAGGAACATCAGGCACTATCAGCTTGGGAGAAGGACATGGTAGCCTATTCCCCCCAAAAAAAAACCAGCCAGTGAAAATCCTATGAATATCAGAGAAGCACTCACAATAGTGTTGGGCATGTCACAGTGTCAGGGAGTGTGTCCTCTGATATACATAGGGTCTGTATGAGTCGGGCCCAACTTGGTGGCACCTAACAGCAACAACAACATGCTTCACATAGGAAGACAGAGTCAAAATAAATCAAAATAAATTGGACAAAAGAAAATAAAATACAAAGACAATAGGAAATAAAGAAATAGAAATATAACAAAGTCATACAAGTTTTTACTTTGGGTACAATGTGAAGGAACAGAACTCTCTCATACAGAGAATGGGCAGCTATAAAATTGAAAGATTAGAAAAACGACTGATATGGAGGAGAAACGAAAAACAAGCACAGAGATAGAAACAACAACAGGAACAGAAACAATGGGAAGGAAAGAAAGATGGTACAAAGGAAAAGGGAAAGATAGGTGAATGGACTCACTTCTGACCTGGTGTCAGGTCTACCATTCGGTTTCTAATCAACAGACCATATTTTCCCTAAGAGTCCTGGTGGGGTGGGGGTGAGGGATTCTAAAATTTTCTAAGATTGAAGATTTCAGGTAATAAAAGTATGAAGAAAATTATGTAGAAAAGTGGCTAGTATGACAAAACAGGGTTTCTACGAAAGGTGGGGTGATAATGGGGTCCTGATTAGGAGCCACATAGCAGCTGTGGCCATAAAATCCTTATTGACTGCATCAAGGCACTCAGAATACTGGGGAAATGCATTAAATTTTGTGCAACCATAATTCACAAGGGGTCCACACAGAATTCATTGACAAAATCCTTTCTTCCTTTCCAAGGAAAGAAATATCTCCATGACTGTTTACTCTCAAAACCAGCTGACCTCTAAACACACCCTTGAGTTAGCTGATTTAAAAAGTCAAGAGACATCTATGGGGTTTGTCACGCTTCAGTTCAGACCTGCATCTTACCCATTCTAGTCACTGGGAGTCCAACAGGGAGAAGCTGAGATAATTACATTTTCAAGCCTAGAAATCCACAGTCCTAAGATTTTCTGATTGGCTTCAATGGACACCAGGCTCCTGTTTACCCCAAGCTACAAACTGGATCTTATTCTACACAATCACCTCACCTAGCATCCAGAAGACAACCATCGGACTTTCTTCCAGATGCAACACTATCACCTTATAAGACTTTAACAGTTTTTAAAGCCAAGCACAGGGGCATAGGCCTCTACTCCCAGTGAGTCAGGAGGTAGAGGCAGGAGGATTGCAAGTTCAAGGCCAGAGGTAGCCCGCATAACTCAGTAAGACACTGTCTCAAATAAAATGGGCTGGGGGTACAGCTCAGTGGTAGAGGACTTGCAAAAGCATGTGTGAGGCCCTGGGTTCAAGTCTTCAGTACTGGAAAAAAAAGCATTGAACAATTTTTGAACTGTTGTATGAATAATTATTAGTTATAATAATTTTGACAGATGTTGCTTTGGGTTGTTTATATTTTTGAACAGGAAAAATAATGTAAGGAAAGGTATTTCAATAAATCTTGATATTTTTTCTTATCGCCCTATCTCACCCCCCCCTCAACTCCAGTAAAAATATCCTTATTCAGAACACGTGTCAAATCCTAGGTAGAATATTTCAACAGATCATCACTGAAAAGGTTTCATTGCTCCTATAACTCATTGAAGACATGATACATGGATTTCTCCAACTTCTGTTAATGAATCATCCCAAGTTGTCCCCAGAAGCATGATAAATAATCTTGTAGAGCTTGATTTATTTTTGCCCATAATTTCAGTAATTTATGAGTAAATTCCACTAGGTTTATTGTTTGTGAAATAAGTGTATGTATTCAAACAAGTTGCCGCTAAGATAGTTTTGTGAAAATAAGTAAAATATGTGGATAGCTGGTTACTTTAAGGCATGGAAAATATTGAAGACCCCTGTTCTTCCTTGTAAAAAAGAAAGTCATGTGTATATGTCTCAGAGCTTATGCTCCATTTCCAAACAGATCCATCATTAAAATAGCAAAATTTCCCCAAGAGTGAACCCAATGCTGGTTTATTACTTGCCTGACTTTGTTTCTTCACACTGATGCGTTTGCAAATTCAGCTCAGAGCAAGAAGGGAACAACTCTTACTTTCACAGAATTTAATGGACAAGTAGAAAAAGAGAAACAGGTAACAGTACTGCTCGATATCCTTTAGAGTTTTTTAATTTTAATGCGTAAATTAAAGCTGTGGAAATTACAAGAAAATTTTGGACTCTAAATCACACTAAATTAGGGAAGTTGCCATATTACTGGCTGTAGGTAGACATCTAATAATATAATAATAACAGCTATCCTTTACCGTTTACAACAATCCTTTGAGGAAGGTAGGACATTGCTACACCATATGAAGAGTAAAGTTACTGAGGCAAATGGCACAGCAATTTTGGGCAAGGTGCAGGGCTGAGGTTCCGATGGACAGCTATGTAACCCACAGAACTGTGATCATGCTGCTAAGGAACCCCTATAATCAACGGGACAAATTAAATTTTTCAAATCAGGACTTAAGCCAGACACAGGTTTCTTCTCCTTTGTAGCCTTCCTTTCTGCTTCTATTTCTTTCAAATATTGTGGCTCTAACAACACATAAAATAATCAAAACATGTACATGATATTCTAAAATAAGGAATTATATTATTCTATAGCCAGAGTTCATAATTTGGGATCTATCCATGAGATCCGGGGAGCCCATTATCATTCTGGAAATGCTAATATAATGTGGTTCTCATTTCTTTGAGAAGAAGTGCCTTTTCTTCAACCTCAGAGTCTTTTAGTGATTTAAAACCCAACTCCTTGTTGACATTTTAAGAATCACTGGCATAAAACCTTCACATTTACACATTAAGAATGAAATGCATAGCACTTTCTGGACTTTATCCAAGTATGAAGCCCATTAACAACTAATATCAAATGTTTGGCTAATCCTAAAATGATAGCATACTCTGTATATTCCACAAATGTGTCTTAACACTAAAAGAATGTTTAGAATGTTTTGCAATTGTAAAACACCCCTCATATGTTTGTCTCTCTCTTCCAGAAAATGCACATTTCAAAATAGTGTTCCTTAACTGAAAATTAGTAAGAGGCATAAAGTAGGGCCCTTATGTTACAACAATGTTATAATCTACTAAGGAGCTCAGACTGATATTCAAATAATTATTTTAAATAATTAAAAATAAAGTCGGCATGTAGATGTAGCACAAGCAACTTGGTACAGACTTTCCTGAGCTGGCCTCACCTGCACCCTCATGTAGCAGGGAAGGATAATGACTTAGTTTAGTCTTTGGGGTGACACTCTCTTCCAAATGATGTCCACCCCAGTGTGTTACAGCACAGAGTTAAGAATATTCCCCATAAACAGCTAGATACAGAATCCTTAAGAACTGGTAATTAGCTTTTGCTTAAATTTAGGTGCTGTCAATAACCTATATATTTTAAAAAGAGGGCTTCAAATCCACAAAAAAAAATATTGGTTTCATATTGAGGAGTGGTGTCAATATGTTAAAATTTAGAGGGTTTGGATTCGGTTCAGGTTTGAGTTTAAAATTTTCATCCTATGTGTAAATGTGGTCTGGGGTTTAGCTCAGTTGGTAGAGTGCTGCTCTGTGTTTTCTGAGGCCCTTGGTTTGATCCCCAGCACTGCAAAAAAGGGAAAAGGATGTGGTAGTCCACTCCCCAAACAATCCTGAAATAATCAGCCACTGAAAACCTTATGAGGTCCCTATGAGTTGAACCCAACTCAAAGGCACCTAATAACAACAACAATAGGTGTTAAGTAGATTAATAAAACTTTTTAATTTTTTTTTTCAAATTTTAAATAGCTAATGATTAGGAAAAAAAGAGAAAAGAAAACATTAAAAGTTGAACGTGAATCCAAGTTTTCACAGAGTTCAGGTTTGGATTTAGGTTCAAGTTCAAGTGGGGGCTCAGAAAAAAATTTTAATATGCTTGATCCCAAACAAGTTCAGAGCTCTGGTGTGAGTTCATTCTGAAGCCCTGCTGTCTACAGAAAGGATTTAAACCTGCTCTGAACCGAACTCAACCCCTCTAAATTATAACATATTGAACCTACGCTCAAACCTGAACCCAGGAGTTCGTGGCTTTGAAGCCCTGAAAAAATGTCCACGTTAAAGTATGAGGTTTCTCAGTGAAGTGATCATAGGCTCCTGGTCAAAGACCGCACATTCCGCAAGTGTGCACAGGGTTTCTTTCCTCTCAAATCCCACTAAAATGGTAGATGAAATAGAAAGTGAAAAATAAATGAACACTAACATTGCAAAGTGGAAGAGGACCATAAGCAGAATAAAAATGTGAGGAATTTATGGAGGATTTAATGCAGATAAGCTTGAACAGAATGTGAAACTCAAATGAGCTAAGAAATGTACAATCTGCAGAGGTTAAGGTCAGTGCTTAAGATCCACACATGTTGGGAAACCAAAAAAGAAACGAATATTGGCTTCAAAATGCAAAAAGTAAGAATCTTTAATGAGTACCATGTTTGCTTCAATGTCCTCTGAACAAAATTGTGATAATTGTCTTAATCATTATAAAGAGCACACATAAAAATTCTGTTACAATTGTTCATGAAATTAGATATTCTCAGCATGAATTTCTACATTTGATGTTGATCACTAAGAGATCTGAACCAGCAGTACTAAACTAGTTTTGTTAGGCCAAATAGCTTTTTAAAATTAATGTTTTAACATTTTTCTACTTTAAAATATTTGTATTTATTATTGACGTGGGAATGCTTTAAGGTGTTTGGTATTTGGGCTGGGTTTCCCCCTCAAAAAAAGAAAAGACTTAAAAATGACAAATATGTTCAGTAGAACTTGAAGGTAGCTGTAATACCTTAGGGAGCAGGTTTGGAAGCAAAATCAGCCCTAGGAGTTGATCTGTAGAAAACTCAAGTAAAGAGCTGAGAAGCTCCAGGCAGGTTCAAGCCTGAAGTGCAATTTGTTAAACGAAGTGGAAACTCACAATGGAGGTGAGACATGGAGAGAGTGAGGTTGGTAAGCACCAGAGGAGGCACCATTCTCAGAACGCTAGCGCTCCACCGTCCCCAGAGAACAAATGACCGGACCACAGCTACCTAGCAGCCCTATCAAGTACAAATGTCTTCAAGATTGTGGACTTGAGACTGGTGACAAGTGGCATTGATCAGTCAAGATCCTCACATCCATGTAAGCTTCCTGTCCCAATCACAGCAAGTGTTTGAGGAAAATCACTGGCAGGAAAGACTGTGTGAACCAAAAGTAACCTAAGGAGACAGCTAATTCAGGAAATAAGAAAAAAATCTCTGAGAAAACATAAATGTGTAATTTATATATTCAAAGAAGTTCAAGATCTTATAACTACATATGGGCTGGAGTTTAGCACAGTTGGTAGAGTACTTGCTCTCTGAAGCTCTTGGTTCGATCCCCAGCACAACAAAAATAGGAGAAGGACCTGGCAGCCCATTTCTAAAACAATCAAAAACAATCAGCCATTGAAAACCCTATGAATAGCAGAGAAACACTGACATAGTGCCATGCATGGCTCAGGACGGGGGAGTGTTTCATTCTGCTGTACACAGGGTTGCTATGAGTCGGACCTCAACTCCGAGGCACCTAACAACAATAACTACATATAGAAAGCCCTGATACTTTTATAAAAAAAAGTCCACAGTTTGTAAAGATTAAAGGTATGGCTGATAAAATTTTATAAAATAAGAAGAAAGAAGAAAAGAGATTCAACTGAAGTAGAGAACTGCTCCATGGCAAAAGACTAGATCTGCTCTAACAGCTTAAGATATTCTTCTGGAACACAGGATAGAGTATTAATACAACCTCACTACCCTATCCTCCTCAACAGTGAAATCTCCATGGCAAACAATCCTACAAGTTACCAGAGAGAAGAAATACCAGGGAAATAATACACGAAATGTGCTAAGGTGAGAAAGCTTTGAACCTGGAATTTATACCCACCCACCCCCAAAATATTCAAAATGGAGAAAATTTATAGCTACAGATACACAGAAAAATGATCGCTTGTGGAACATTACAAAAGAAATAGGTAACCAAATTGAAAAATGAATTGAAGGGAAAATGAAGACTTGACAAGCAAAACAGAATGAGTAAACAAAACGGTCATGTATAGTGATGAACTTAATATATTTGTTTCAGTGTGAATATTAACAATACAAATGCATAATTCAATAAAAAATCATATCAGGAAATGATTAACAAAAATAATTTCTTTGGAAATAAACCATGCAATTAAAACTAAAAGTAAAGACTATTTACAAATTAATCTAGAAGCTGACTGTAATTTAAAGTGGCTGTTATGGGGATGAAGGAAATGGGGATTTCCTTCCCATTCCCTAGAGGGAGAAGACAGAATTCTATTCTTTATGTGTCTTTATTGTTTGAATTATTTATAAGGGCCATATATCACTATTGCCCACAGGATGAGTCTCCCACATTTATTATTTTCCTAAGCAAATAATTTATTAGGGACGATATTAAAGAATTATTTTCTTGGTGATCACAGGATTCAGCTTAAATCAAATGGGTCTACTGTCAACCATTAAACATGATGGCAGCTAATACACTTTAGAGCAGCACTTTATCAATTTATTACACCATGAATTAGCATATAAATACTGATAATAGCTAAATAGATGCCAAACAGGCACAGTGTACTGTGATTTTTATTTTCCTGGGGTCTATCATGCATCATGTTGTTGTTGTTGTTGTTAGGTGCTGTGGAGTCGGTGTCCGACTCATAGCGACCCTCATAGGGTTTTCAATGGCTGTTTCGGGATTGCCTTGGGAGTGGGTTGCCATGTCCTTCTCCCATTTTTGCGGTGCTGGGAATTGAACTCGGGACCTCAGAGACTGCAGAGTGGCGCTTTACCAACTGAGCTGAATCCCAGCCCATAATGCATCATGTTGTTGTTGTTGTTGTTAGGTGCCGTTGAGTCGGTATCCGACTCATAGCGACCCTCACAGGGTTTTCAATGGCTGATTGTTTCGGGATTGCATTGGGAGTGGATTGCCAGGTCCTTCTCCCATTTTTGCGGTGCTGGGAATTCAACTCGGGACCTCAGAGACTGCAGAGCGGCGCTTTACCAACTGAGCTAAATCCCAGCCCATAATGCATCATAGAAAGATTTAAATACTTTCACCCCATTAAGGTCTAAGACAACCTGAAGGAAAGCTATCTAGGCTTTCCACACCTTTCCACAGGCTATCTTCTTTCTCTCCATCCTCTTTATGCAACCCCAAATCCCATTGCCATTGATTTCTGTTCTGGTGGTTTATCAGTTTGCGCCTTGGTAACTCTCACACCCACCTCTGCTCATTTGTGCAGTCTGTTATTCTGGCACCCACATCTCTCAGCTCAGATACGTGAGCTGCAAGCATTCAACTTTAAGTGTACACAAACATCAACATTTTGTGTTTATCTCCATCAGCAGTTGCTTTATTACAGAAAACATCTGGATCCTGATCCTTGTTTCTTTGGCCTTTTTCTTGGTTTTACTGATCCAATATGCTCCTTCAGTTTTACCTCTTGTAATTGCTCTCCATCTCCTGGCTTGGCTATGAGGGCAGATCACTCCCATGCTCGGCACATTTAAAATACAGTGCCAGGGAGGCGTCTCCAAACTGCACCTGATGGCTGGGGTCTCAAACACTGTGCCAGCATTCCTGCTGAAAGGCATCATTCTTCATTTGGAATGTTCTATGGGCACTTATTATTGTCATCATTTTTCGCACATTTGGCCCAAACCAAAAGGGTAAGAGATTCTCATACTGTTAAGAAATGTTTTATGAAGGCTCAAGGTGTAGCTCAGTGGAAGAGTACTTGCTTAGTATTTGCAAGACCCTGAGTTCCATCCCCAGTATAAGGGAAAGAAGGAAAGAAAGAAGGAAAGAAAGAAAGAAAGAAAGAAAGAAAGAAAGAAAGAAAGAAAGAAAGGAGGGAGGGAGGGAGGGAGGGAGGGAAGGAAGGAAAGGGAGGAAGGAAGGAACAAACGAACGAAAAGAAAGGAAGAAAGGAAGAAGGAAGGAAGGAAAAGAAAGGAAGAAAGGAAGAAGGAAGGAAGGGAAGGAGGGAGGGAAAGGAAAGAAAGGAGGAAGGAAGGAAGGAAGGAAGGAAGGAAGGAAGGAAGATGGGATGAAGGAAGGAAGGGAGGAAGGAAGATGTTCTGAAGTACGCAGATGAATCAATATAAATTTGAGGATAAAGTTATCTCTATTTTTGGCACTTGCTGTTATTGACTCTCATGTACTTTTTCTATATATTTGTTCCATAAAATGGCTCTAGTTTTTCTAGAATACTGTGTCTCAATCAGGAGCAAATTTCTCCAAGCGGACATTTGGCAATGATGTCTAGCACTATTTTGTGTTGTGACAACTGGGAGCTGCCACTGGCAGGCAGTGGGTAGAGGCCAAGGATGCCTCTAGATGCTCTGCAGTGCATACATAGGCTGTCCCCCAAGCAGAGAATTATTTCATCTCAAACAGCAACAGTGCTGATGCTGAGAAGTCTGACCTAGACTCTTAGCCGCTATTGCCACTAGAACTGGAAGGGTGTTCTTGCACCAGAGTGTAAATAAGTGTTTCTAATTCTCCTTCCTTTCCTAGGCGATTGGGTCGTCTGTCTTTCTTTTTTACTTCACTGCACTGAAGAGGGGAGTGAGAAAATGCACAGTTGAGAACATCTCAGAACTGGCACGTGATTCTTCATCTCTGTGGCTTTCCCACATAGAACAAAAGTTTGTGTTCCAAAAATTATGAAGGTTTCCTCAGCCCACATCAGGCTGACGACAGAGTCATCACAACATCCAGTGGCCTGTGCAGGAGTGCTGCAAAAATAATTCAAGTTCTATCCCAACATCCAGCATTAAATGCCAAGCTGTGAGCCTACTTTGATGCGTAAGTTATAGAATTACAGGCATCTTGCCAAAGCTTATTGATGTCCTTTTATATGTGTATAAACTCTGGTCTAGTTTAAAATGTCTTCATTGTAACAAATGGCTTAATAGTTTCCAAATGTTTTATGTACAAAAGCCACACTTAGACTTGTTATTCTTTTTATGTAAACATAAAAAGCACAGAATAACATAAGAGACATCAGCATCCCTGCCACTCAGATTGAATACAGGTTAACGTTTTGTTACATGTATACAGGGGTTATTGTTTTAACAAATAGTATATTACAGTTAAATGCAAGCCCACTTTTCTTGGCCAGTTTTTGCTTTGTATATTTTTAGGTTAGGCCTTGAGTTTACAACTGGTTAGAACTGCATGGACAACAAGTGAGTTATTCTTCTCTCCATGATAAGATAACTCTCCTTTCTGGATAAAACATTTTTTAAGTTTGGCTTATATTCATTTTGAATAATATTTCATTTTCAAGTACACTTTTTTTCTTATATTAATACTGCTATGCAAGCCTTCTTTTCATAAGTACATCTCTGGCACATCTCTCTTCAGCCATGGCAACTTTTTCTGTGTTGTTTTTACTTCTTTTACCTCTACTTCTATTTACTTTTTCCTCTCTTACTTTTCTATTTATTGACATGAATCTTGTAAGAAATCGCAGCTCTCTTATTTTGATTGCTTATTCTACTGATAATCATTCTTAAAAAGATACAATTAATGCTTATCTTTATTCTGATTGATTTGGATTTATTTCTACAATATTATTTGGTGTCCCTCCTTGTCTCCTTCTCTATTCTCCCTTTTCTGATTGAGTTATGAAATTTTACTCAACTTTCTCCCACCAGTTGGTTTGCAATGAACACATTCACTATTTTTAAATACTTCCAGCAATTAAGTCAAATTGTCAAGTTGTTCACTTGGCAACAAAGCTAAAAATTAATAACAGCCATTATAAATTAATTAAGACCACAGTCCCATTTTCATTTTTATGGATTTCTAGTGTTTTTGCAATCTGCTTTTTAACATCCTACCTAAATTAATGATTTCTTATTTTTAACTATCTATACTTATTATTTGGGGCTGGGATTTAGCTCAGTGGGTAGAGCACAGCACTGCAGTCTCTGAGGTCCCAAGTTCAATTCCCAGCACCACAAAAATGGGAGAAGGACCTGGCAATCCACTCCCAAGGTAATCCCGAAACAGTCAGCCATTGAAAACCCTATGAGGGTCGCTATAAGTCGGACACCAACTTGACGGCATATAATAACAACAATACTTATTATTTGGGAGAAGGACGTGGCAATCTACTCCCAAAGCAACCCTGAAACAATCAGGCATTGAAAACTGTATGAAGGTTGCTATGAGTTGGACTCAACTCAATGGCACCTAACAACAATGACATACTTATTATTGGATTTATGAATATGTTTGCATATATTTGATTATAATTACTACTCATTTGTTGGACATTCAATGTATTTCTTACTGAAGTATAACTTTGACATTTCTCAGAGTAGATTTCCATGGGTGGAAATTCAGTCGTTATCTGAAAATGTATTCATTTCACATTTAGTATTAGAGGAATATTAGCATGGTTTAAAATTTTACAAAATTGATTATATTTGTTTCCCATTGGAACTATGAACATACTATTTATTATTTTGATAAGAGGGCTGGGGATTAGCTCAGTTGTTAGAGGGCTTACTCCATACTGAGACCCTGGGTTTGACCCCCAGCACCACAAAAATGGGAGAAGGACCTAGTAGCCTACTCCCCCAAAAATCAGCCATCAAAAACCTCAGGGATAGCAGAGAAGCACTGTCAGATATAGCACCTCTCTCTGTTGTAAATAGAGTCACTATGAGTAAGACCCAACTCAGAGGCACCTGACAACAATTTTGATAAAAGCATTGTCAATCAAATTGCTTTTTATTACTAGGCAAATTATTTTGTCTGGTTGCTTTTAAAATGTAACTCTATATTTTGATTTTAAGAAATGCTTTTTAAATGTCAACTACTTAGACTTAAGTTTAACTTATCAGAATGATTTTTTCCTTGTTATTCCTTCATTTCACTCTTGCACATTACTTTTCTAAACTACATTTTACTGATGTCCCTTTCTTTTTGTCTTGTTTATAGGTCTTTGATATTTTCTCATTTTTACTTTCCAATACATTCATTCCTTTTTCAAGGTTATCAAGTATGTTGTTTAATTTACTCAAGTTTTAGATAATTCTACTACATTTTCATATACACTTGATTAGCCTCCAATGATCCAACTGCCTTCTATTTCATCTTCTATTATATGCCCCCGCCCTCTACCACCTTAATTTTTAGAAATATTATTTAGAGTGTCTTTAGAATATGTGATCATATCTACCTCTCAAGTATGAATCACACTGTCTGTGGTATTTCCTTTCCTTCCCCCATCCTGGCCTAGTTACATTTATTAACCATGTGCTTGTCCTTAGCTTGGATTGCATTTTACTAAAGACTCCTGTATATACAGTTTGTAGACGTATCCCTACAAAGACATTTGACCTTTGCTTTTGCAGGATGACCCAGTTGTTTCTTGGGCCTTGGAGTTTAAATATTAATTTTTGAGTTTAGATTCATAATACATGGGCTATATAAACTTTCACAGTGCATATCTATAGAACACAGTAAGGAAGTGCAATTTCCATCCTCCCCGCCCATTTTTACCCAGGCAAGCTTAAAACCCTGATAAGACATGTAACTTCCTCGCTACTTCTCACTTTAGTGTATAGTTGCTGATTCATCTTTTATGAAGAAGCTCTCTGTGGGGTCCTGGCTTCATGTGGGAACTTCTATCCTAATCTCTTGTGCCCCACACATGGGTAGGTAATAAACCAAGACCCTAGGGCATAGGACAGCCCTAAATCTGATCTGGAATTCTCCACAGAAGGCATGTTCATCTTTTCCTGGAATGTATCCTTTTATAATTCTCGCTACATTTTCCTATTTCTTTTTTTTTTTTTATCTCTATGAGCAGAGTTAAGAAAGTTCACTTTAATCCAGTTAGGTTTTGGGGTAGACCATCAATTATGTCAAGGGCATTAATGCCAAAATACATGCTCAATCCCCAATAGATGGCAATCTCTAAACTTCTAGCACTTGTGATTTCCATAAAGATACTAAAAGGTGTGTTTTATGAATCATATCTAAATGCATGAAAAATGTGAGCATGGATATAAAAACAATGATAATCAGCCTAATTCTAAAGGAAACCCTTTAGTTCCTATCCTCATTACAATACCTATAAGGCTTCTTTGATATCTAAACCATATGCAGCATCAGTAGGTGAAATTTCCCCTCAAACATGGCTTAAGACCAGGTGTGGTGGTGCACACCTGTAATCCCAGTGACTTGGGAGGCAGAGGCAGGAGGACTGCAAGTTCCATGCCAGAGCTAGCCTGTCTAATTTAGCAAGACCCTGTCTCCAGATAAAAAGATCTAAAAGGGCATGGGGGGTGCAGCTTAGTGGTAGATCATTTGCAAGGTGTGTGTAAAGGCTTAGGTTCAGCCCCCTGTTGTTATTACTGTTAGGTGTTCTCGAGTTGCATCCAACGCATCGTGACCCTGTGTACAATAGAATGAAACACTCCCTGACCCTATGCCATGCCCAGCACTATTGCCAGTGCTTCTCTGCTATTCATAGGGTTTTCAATGGCAGATTGTTTCAGAAGTGGACTGCCAGGTCTTAAGACTCCCAAAGTCTTAACATTTTGGAGACTTTACATTTACAATTCAATGTATGTTTCCTATTCAGGACCAGCTATGTAGACTATGCTGTCAGAACTGGGGGAAAAGGAAAATGTGAAGCCTTTATTTGAAAATTATTAAGAATTCAAACAGAGTAACAGCAGAGCATTCATCTGAGCACAGTGCCCTTCTGAGCATGGAGCCCCGTGTGGCTTCACAACTCACATGCCACGAAACAGGCTCTGCTCCTATGAATAATGCTTAAGATGCTTTAAACCTGATTCAATCATTTATCCAGTGTGGTTACTCACTTTCAATGTCTCAATGCTGTGACAGACAATGAGCCAAAGAAAGGTACATTTTTGTAAATAAATTAATGTGTAAATATTTTTTCTTGCTAATTAAATTGAAATTAGCAAGCCTGTTGAATGTAAAAATAAAACTCACAAAATTTTGAAAATGAAATAGCAGTGTACAGTTTCCTCCGAGAATAATTCATTAGTGGGTGCTTAGTAGATTCCATTACTAGATGCTTAAATATTCCTGGATTCTTTTGTGATAATTTTATGATATGTCATACAACACATGATAAGTAATTCTTAAAGTATTGTGCAATTACTGTAATACCTTCGAGTTGTGGACATAACAAAAGTAAGAGCCAGCAAGGTACGAACTGAAACAAGACCCTGGTGGCAGGGACAATCTGCACGCATTGATTACAAGAAGATCTCTTTTCTTTTTCTATTTTTTCTTTAATTTAAATTCTTTTTTTTTTTTTTTTTGGCGGGGTGGGGAGGGAGGCTGAACCACATGGGGAACACAAGATGGAGATAGTTTCTGTGCTTGAGAAGTTTCATCTGAAGAACAGCTGGAACTCTAAAGCCAGACAAGGCTCTCAACACAGTAGTTAGTATGATTAAGACACTCAACATCCCGGGCAGCCAGAGTTAGGCTTACTGTTGATGCTCTGAACCTCAAAGCTTGGGGAGATGTCAGGGTCACAGATAGGATCTTAGGCACTACTGGGACAGAGACAAAGAAAAGTCAAGTGAAATGGGGACAATCGCAATTATTACCAGACTGAGAACATCTTGGGTTCTGTGGCAAGTTGACGTCAGCTTTGAACCCTGGTTCTGAAGGAGGCCCCGTCACTGACCCAGCTCACGCCATCTTGTTTCCTTTCCTTCCTTCTAGACTCTCCTCAGTCTTTCTCCCCTGTGGTAACCTTGAACCCCAAGAAGAACAGGCCTGACTGATGAACATATTAAGGCAAAGGACTAAAACTACCTGCTAAGCCACAAAGACCTTCCTGCACCAGCAAACCGCTGCATGGTGGATCTGGAGATAACGGCCTGAGCTCACGATCAGCCAGACCATGGCCAGAGCACAATGGCCTGGGCTTCTATGGAGGCCTCCAGCCTTTGCCTCTGTTTCCCTTTGCTGGGTGACACTGAGATTTTAGGTCATTAGGCCTCCCCTGTTCCTAGTCTGAGCTCCCTGTGAATAAAGCCATTTTCCTGCCTTAGATACCACTTGTCTCTTGGATTGGCTTTCCAGGCCAGGTGCTCAGCTTGATGGGTTGGGACTCCCAGGGGCAGGGTCTTTTGCCCTAACTTTGTTAATAGTTACACTAACTACACCTATGACTTCACCTTCTTGTTAGATGTTATCAAGTTCAGTCCAATTCATAGCTATCCTATATACAACAGGTGAAACACTACCTGACACTGTGCTATGCACAGCACTATTATCAGTGCCTCTCTGCTACCCAGAAGATTTTCAATAGCTGATTGTTTCGGGAGTGGGTTGCCAGGTCCTTCTCCTAAGCCTGCAGCACCTGGTATTCCAAGGTGGTCTCCCACCCAAGGACTAACCAGGCTCCACCTTGCTTAGCTTCCCAGGCCTGATGAGATTGGACACCACAATGGTAAATCAGGGTGTTTTAATTCTCTCAGCTTTAGGTTATTTTTGTTTGTTTATTTATTTTTGGAGGTTTACACTTTTTTTTAATGGTGCCGGGGATCAAACTGAGGACCTTGCATATGCTAGGTAAGTGCTCTATCACCAAGCAATATTCCCAGCCCCTAGTTTTAAAAACACACTTTATGAAAGGATTGAGTGGGATGTTCTGGTACAATGCTTAGTTCCATGCCAAGTCCATAGCAGACACTCAGAAAGATCTTGAAGTAGAAACATGCCTTTGGGAATCACTAACCAAATGAAGGTGTTCAAAAGAATGAAAGCTGGCTTAGGAATAAGGAGAAGGTGGTACTTTTCAAGCATTTCCTTTAAGATGGTATTTTCCAGACCTGTTTATCCATTGGAGTCCTTTGGGATCTTCAGAAATTATTGATGCCTTGCCCCACTCCCTGGGATTATGACCAGTCTAGGGTGTGGCCTGCCCTTGCCATATTTATTACAATCCCCAGGTAAGACAAGTTTGGGAACCACTGATCTAACTTGTGTGATTGGTGAAACTGATGAAATTTCAAAACCTCAGTCTCCTGATCTGTAACATAACGCCAAGGTAGAGAGGGGTAGAATATTGATTGTATATGTGGTTGAGCAAAGAGGGGTATAAAGTATGGACTGTATATTTGGTTGAGATTGGCTACTGTTATTACTATTATTAAAATCAAAGGCATTTCACATGTTAATTACTGAATGGGTGTCTCACACTCACATTTCCATATTCATTCCCTGACTTGAGCATTGATTCTGAATGTTGAGAAAATCAACCCTGATCTTCCCACTTAGGGTTACTCCATGAGCTTTCTAGTCTCGGTTCCTTGAAATGCCAGAGCAAACTAACACATCAAAAAGTAACATACACTTTAGGAGACCAGGTTCAGCTCTTCTGAAACAAAACAAACAAAAACTCCAGATACACTCCAAAGAAAATTCTAAAAAGACACATCATAAATTTCCAAGTTTGGCAAACAAATAGCTTGGACGCTGTCACAGAACACCTGAATCCTATCGGAAATCTACAGTTCTAGAGAGGGGAAATGTTTGTCCTATGTGAACTCACCATGCCCTACATTATGTAGATCTTGGTTTTTGTTTGTGGTGAAAAAAATGAAAAAAGGGAAAATAAAACAGAAATTGAGGAAGAAAAGAACCCCAAGAACATTTAAAATTTTTTAAATTTCTGTATCAACACAGGACCTATTCTTTTAAATAACATGTGCAAAACAGTTATCAGGAAGACAAAGTGAATTTTTTTTTCGGTCAAAACCACTCTGCCCTTCCTTCCTTTCCCTTTCTCTTTCCATCCCTCTTTCCCTACATTCCTTCCTTCCTTCCTTTGGAGTATTAGGCAGTTGTGGGTTACACTGTGAAGATAAGGGAAGAGCCAAAGGCCTGAGGTAAAAATGAGGGATCTGCAGCAGAAAAATAAAGAAAAGCACAGAGTTCTATGTACCTTAAAAATAGCATGTATTTCAGTTTAATCTTCAGGAGTATTTCCCACCTCACCGGGCTCTTTGGCAGCCCACTCCCAAAACAATCCCCAAACAATCAGCCATTGTAAACCCTATGAATTAGCACTGACATAGTGCTGGGCATGGCATAGTGTCAGGGACTGTTTTGTTCTGTTGTACACAAGGTCACTATAACTCAGACTCTACTCGACAACACAGAACAACAACAACAACAGTCCATGCCAACTGTGGGCACTGAATCTCGAAACTTCTAGTTAATATGGCTGAGCTGAAGTGATGATGTGGACCGGGTAGGGGAAAGAGACTGTGAGGGATAGAACCAAAGTGAGAACAACAGGAAGCAGAGTGGCGATCAAGCTTGGTAAGAAGTCGCCTCAACTCGGACTTACACTCTGTGCCCCTGATAAGCTCAGCCCACTGAGGGTCTGTTTGCTTTCAACTCAAAGACCCAGATGGAGTGAGTGTTCCCGCAAGGTTACCACTTTCACATTAACATGTGCAGCCCCGGAGGCGCCGAACACTGAAAAGGATCCCACTGAGAAACTAAATCTGACTTCTCCCTTTGCATTACAGTTTTATGTCAAAACCCATCCTCACTGAGAAGAAAATGGAGTCATTAGGACAAGGTTTCTCCTCCCTGCACATTCAGATAAATCACAAAACTCATTCAGGCTGAGTGCAAACAGAGAAAATTTGATCAAAACAAAAAGGTGTTCTGAATGTGGTTTGCAAGCGATGTATTTTATGTCAACCTGAAGGTTCAGTGAATCTCAGTAGAAAGCACCTTATTCTGTCATAATTCTAACACACTGCAGGCCAGGTCATGTCAATCCTGTATCGGTAAAAGGTCCAATTTATTATAGGTAAAGACTAAAAGTAAGAACTCAGAAGGGTCCCCTGGACCTGGTGTAGGGCTGTAAGACAAGGCCAGGATGTTATTTTCATTAAAAGATTGAGGATATGAGTAGAATTGATAACAGAGGTGACTTTTTAGATCTAAATGCTTAGACTTTAGCAAAAATTGCTAAGTTAACTTACACATTCATGAATACTAATCAGTTAATTTAAAAAGGGGGTTCAATGTACGGGCATTCAAGTAACTGGTAACTTACTACAATGGTCAGAAAAAAAATCATGATTAATAATATCAGTGCTTACCAAGTACCTACTACTGCTATGGACTGATTTACATGCTGTATATATGTTCCTTTTAGTCTCCAAAATAACCCCTAAGAGGTGGTGGTTGTTGTTGTTAGGTGCGGTTGAGTAAAGTTGAGTCATAGCAACCCTATGTACTACCTGAAACACTACCTGACACTGTGCCATGCCCAGCAATATACCAGTGCTTCTCTGCTATTCATAGGGTTTTCTAAGGCTGATTGATTTTTGGGAGTAGGTTGCCAGGTCCTTCTTCGTACCCTGCAGCACCTGTTGTTCCCGAGTGGTCTCCCATCCAAGGACTAATCAGGGCCAATGCTGCTTAGCTTCTAAGATCGGATCGGATCAGATGCCAGGGTGGTATGGCTGTAGACCCTTAAGAGTTAGAGTTTTATTAATGTCCTAATTTAGCAGCAGCAAGTCCTTAGTCATGGAGAAGTGACTTCCCTTAGGTGCCACAGCTGGCAAACAGTGGAGTGAAAGGGTGAACTATGTCACTCAGTTCTAAAGCTCCCACTGTCAGCTGCCATAGACACTGCAGATGGAGCGAAGAAGATAAAGGTGGACCCAGACATGGAGCTCCCATCTGACACACGGAATCTCATGGTGTGGGGGCCAACAGCAATGGACAAGCAGTACCATGGGTGGAAAATATAGGGTGGGGAGATCCCAGGAAGAAAGAGCATGGAATGCTTCTTGAATGGCCTCCAATTTCACCGAAGTCCTGAACACCCACCAGAAGGTGGCAGGTACTGCCAACTGGCAGCGTGAATCCACAGAAGTACATTCTGAGAGCAAAACGCACACCGGAGTCCCTCCGCGGGTTCTCATCAAAGTCAACATGTCTGTTATAGAGAAGAGGTCTACTGTACTTCTATGAACATCCATGACCAAGGAGAAATGGCAAACATAGAAATCAATTTTCCACTGAATGCTTCCTGGGGCTCTGACTGTATTAGGCTACACTGTTGTTGTTGTTTTTAGGTGCCACTGAGTCATGTCTGACTCATAGCAACCCTCATATGGTTTTCAATGGCTGATTGTTTCGGGATTGCCTCAGGAGTGGATTGCCACGTCCTTCTCCCATTTTTGCAGTGCTGGGAATTGAAGTCAGGACCTCAAAAACTAAAGAGCAATGCTCTACCAACTTAGCTAAATCCCAGCCCCTCGGCAACATGAGGTTATCCTTAATATTCACTTCAGTCACCAAGTTCCATGACTACAAGTGCTCCAAATTAAAGATTATATAAAAGCTGGTGAGGTGGTATATGCCTGTTACCCCAGTGACTTGAGAGGCAGAAAGCAGAGGATCTTAAATTTAAAGCCAGAGGCAGCCTGCATAACTTAGACCTCAAATCAAGATTTAAAAAAAAAAAAAAAAAACTAAAAAAGGGACTGGGGTACAGCTCAGTGGTAGAGCACTTGCAAAGTATGTGCAAGGTCCTGGGTTCAACCCCCTAATGCTGAAAAAAGAATGCTAATAATAATCCAAATGTAAGGTCATCAATTCATTGTGGTTCACCTAGAATTTTTCTTGGTTTAATACTGAAAATCCTGTATCCCAAGAAAACTTTCTGTCTCCAGACAAATTGAGACAATTTTCCTAGGATGGTTCCAATTTTAAAATTGAGAGTCTTGTTTTGTGAGAGCCCTGTCAATCCTGGGTAAAGCAATAAATTATATTAACACCCTCTTGTAGAGTAAATGTATGCCCCCAAAACCCTCAATGTGACTGTATTAAGAGGTTGGCCTTTGAGAAGTAATTTGGCTAGATAAGGTCTTGAGGGTGGTGGTTATTGGGTACGTTTGACTCAGATCTGAGTCATAGTGACCTTATGGACAACAGAACGAAACACTACCCCCAGCCAGCACTGTGCCATGCACATGATCTTTCCATGTTTGAGCCTAATGTTGCAACCACGATATCTGTTCTCAATTAGAGTCATGCCAGATCAGCAAAAGGAGGTCCCTAATCTGTTTTCTATTATTTTAAAGGTGTTCAAAAGACACAGCCAACACTGCAGATTTATGTGTTGTTGTCTGTGTAAGAAAATCATTGAGCATTGGACAATCTCATGTCATTGTATGTCTGGGTATCTGTGAACTGCAAAATGAACATAAATGTTCTGAATGAAGTGTTCAGTCACCTTCATTGTATATCATTTACTGTGATCTGCATTTAAAAAGAATCTGGTTCGACATAACTGACACAGTAAGAAGAAATACTAGAAGGATAGAGGAAACTTTGAGACGCTGTCCTCTTAGATTCAAATAATGCCACTTATATAATCGTGACAAGCAGAGCTGGTCAGCCTTGTTCTCTGCACTCACCAAGCAAAAGCCATCCCCGCCTTTAAATTTCTATTTTGGACATTTTGAGTGTTCAGCAAAAGCTGCATGAAATCCAAGCATGATTTCTTTTCTAACAGAACAAAAACCGTGAACTTCCCATTCAGGCCCAGGAAAGAGGGCCTCTTGGAAACACATTTTAAGATTAATATTTTGTTTGTCTGAAGTCCTGTGATACGCTCTGAGTGTTTGCTCATGGGATTGCCATGGCTATATTGTGGTATATAACAGTAAGATGTGGCAGAAACAGAAGAGAGAGAAGATAAGTGGCCAGATCAGCCTAAAAATGGGATTCCCCCAAACTCCCACCTCGTCATGGAGACCCCTACACAGCAAGCACCGGTCCACAGGCATCTCCATGAGGGGTTTCTGGAAGAAACAAGTGTTTGTGGTTCATTATGAGATGCAGAGTATGGACTCCAAAATTACGACCACTCTGCAGAAAAATGCAGAGGCCTCCGGCATCCCAAATGTGATGGATCCAATTATAAGTTCCAGGAAGCAGTGACATAGTTTGCTGGTGGCTTGCTGTTGAGTGATTAGGGACATAAAGTGTGCTTTCATCTTTTCGTCCAACGGAAAAGACATAATTAAGAAGAGAAAAGCAGATATAGAAAAGCGAGGAGTCAGAAATAAGATGGGTTTGCCTTTCTGGGTCTTGACCCTTGGAATTGAAATGATGTATTGTGTGGTAGCCATAGCCCTGTGGCATCTGATCTCATCAGATCTTGGAAGCTAAGCAGGGTCGGGCCAGGTTAGTACTTGGATGGGAGACCACCTGGGAACACCAGGTGCTGTAGGCTTGGGAGACAGACCTGGCAACCCACTCCAAAAAAAAAAAAACAGTCTGCCATTGAAAACCCTACGAACAGCAGAGAAGCACTGACGATAGTGTTTCACCTGTTGTACGCAGGGTCACTCTGAGTTGGATACCGACTTAACAGCCCCTAACAACAACAACATTGTGTGGTTGTGAAGACAAGGACATCCTGGCAGGAGTTTCCCTTCTACCATGAGCATTTATAATAACACACACAAAATTCAATTATGCTTAGGAGTCAGAGAGAGGGATTCAGGTAAAGCAGTAGGAACCAAATCAGTGGAGGATCAGAGGTGAAAGGCAGAACATTCATGGAGGAGGAAGTAGTCAGCTGTCTTCAGAAGTGAACAGCAGGGAGGAATACAGGTAGTAATTGCTTTTCCACCATGGAAGAGCACTATTAACCACAAAATAACTGTTTTAAAGCATGCTGGTGACTGTTACAGATGTCCCTAAGCATTGGCACAATGAGAATAACCATTTTCATACTTCTATGCATGAAATGAATCTGGTAGTCAAAGCAAAGCAGTAACATTAGTTGGTGAGAGGATTGGCCCATGAAGAAGTTCACCAAACCAAGTGGGAAAGGGGAGATTGGGAAATATTTGAATGAGGAAGCAAGAAGGGAAAAGAGGTATCCGTGGGAGGCTGCTGCATATGAAATTGAGATTCACCTGGATTGACTGGGCACCAGCTCAGAGCAAGGCACTGAACGAGGATGTATAAATCCTCGAATAGGATGTATAAATCCTATTCATCCTTGATGAATAATGACACACAAGGAAGTCTTCTTGACTGAAATCACAAAACATTCAAGAAAGAAAAAATATGGCAGCCATGGGGTCCCTGACTGACTTGGGGCCACTTTATGAATGGTTGGCTAAATTCATGGTCCCTGCAGTCAAATGACCTAGCCTAGAATACCGAGTACACCACGTCCTATCTGCTATCTCTGGGACTTGTTACCTAATGTTTCTTGGCCTCAGCTACTTCATCAGTCAAACAGGGATGATAGCATCTGATTCAAAGAGTTGATGGAGACAATCCAGTGAGCTAATTCACATACAGCAGTTAGTACAGAGCCGTGTGCAGTTAACACTGACAAATGTTACTAGTATTGGCGTCTTCATTATCATTATAATCTGCAGAGTGGAGTAAATGTTATTCTGCTAACAGCAGAGCTCCCCACACAGTCTTCATTTGACTTCCTGGCAGCTTCATCAACAAAACATTTGGGGAAACTAGCATTAATTTGGGGTTTGATTCTAATTTGGGGGGGATCAAATAAAAAATAGTGACTATAGCAGTATCAAGAACTTTAAATCTGGACAATGAATAAGAATTAAAGACACATACACATTGGCAAAAAGAAATATATGCCCAAAATTCTGTAGTTAAACACGTTTAACATCTATTAATTGTACAAACTATTGTGTTTCACTATGACATTTTCATACATGCATATAATGTGCTTTGACAATATTCACCCCTTCTGTTACCCTCTTTAATTCCTGCCTCCCTCTTCCTTTTCCTCTTCCACATCTCTAATAGTTACTTTTTACTTTCATTTCATTTTTTTTTAATTTCCACTTAAGAGAAAACAGATGGGACTTGTCTGAGTCTGACTTATTTTGCTTAACATGATAAACTACGGTTTCCTCAATGTTTCTGTGAACAACATAATTTCATTCTTCTTTATGGCTGAATAAAACTCCCATGTGTATATATACCACATTTTTTAAATCTATTCCCTTGCTGAAAAGCAGCTAGGCTGACGGCATAACTTGGCTCTTGTGAACAGTGCTGCTATGACCATGGGTGTGGAGGTCTCTCTACAGTAAGCTTAGATTCCTTTGAGTACATACCCAGGAGTGGTAAAGCTAGATCATACAGGAGTTCTATTTTTAATTTTTTGATGCACCTCCACACTACTGTCTGCACTGGAGTAATTGTGGCTAGACTAACATACACTTACAGCAGCAGTGTTTAAGGGTTCTTTTCCCCCTGCATTCTTGCCAGCATTTGCTATTGGTTTTTGTTTCCTTGACGATGATGACCACTCTGACTAGAAAATACACATTGCAGTGATGGATGCAGTGATTATTGCGCCTATCTGATCAAAGATAATCATACTAGGCATGATCTGGCATGATCATATGGAGAGAGACTTCAAAGTATAATGAAATAACTTTACCTGTCATCTCAACAACACCTAATAACTCATGTAGTGGTCGTGAGGGGTTATGGGCTCTCACTGGGAAATGCTAACCAAAAATGATAAAACCTCCAGATGCACAACATATAAATGAGCAAGGGAGTACATGCAGCGAAGCCATTGCAAAAAGTAGCCAAAAGTATCTACAGATGTCACGTGACTGGCATAAACAATGAGTGAGAGCTTCCGAAACCAGTAGTAACAACAAACACTTTTTCCTTGGCTATGACTCAAACAAAAGACAGAGTACGTATGAGCAAGCTTGCTGCCTGCTAGTCTTAAAAAACGTTAACTTCTAAAATCAGTCCCAACAGGACCGTTCCCCATTTTAACATCCCCAGTGGCATTTTAACTAGTCCCTGGTAAGTTTAGAATGTCTAAAGTCCTCATCTTCTTGTCTACTTGTCAAATTTTCTATCATTCCCCCTTTATTCACAGTGTACCCTAAATCCTAGGCTCCTCAGATTAGAGGGGATTTAAGCCCAAGATATTATTTTGAATGATGTGGAAGGTGCCTATTAAGCTACTGTTTTCTATAAAACGACAGTTTCACATGGTTCTGCCTAATACCTAATACAAAAAGGGAGAAGCCACATCTTTCTGTTAAATCCACTACAGATCCAGGAAATTTGTGGCCCAGGATTCTTATGGAAACTGAATAGAGCAACTATTAGTTAGGAGAGTAACTTTTAGTAGCATGTGCTGTCTAGGAATTGAGCTCTGCTGGGTGCCTCCCCTTTGCCCCTCTGTGACACTCTCCATCCTGTCCTGCCCTTCCTGCCAGTGGGAGGCTAATCCACTATGGCCACACCTGGCTTCCTTGTCCTCTGTGGATCAATGGGATTTAGCCACTGGGCTCCCTGATGGAAGGCCAGAGGGGGCAGGGGCATCTTGCTGCTCCTTCCATGTGGTATGGCATTGCCTAAGGCTGGTCCTGAGCTTCTGCAAACCACTACTGCTCTACTCCTGGTTCTTGTGTCTACCTGACACCTCGTCCGAGCTCCTGCACCTGCTCCCTCCTCTCATTGCTTAGGCCTGTCCTGAGATCAACTCCTCTCTTACCTCATGATCCCCTACCTGCTGCCCACACCTGCAGAAATGTCCCCTTTATTAGGCCCTCTGCACATGACCCTAATTTGAATGTGTTTTACTTTTCTGTCCATTGGAATCCTAATTGACACAACTATAAATTCCTTATATTTATTTGTTTGCATTTAACTCCTACAACCCTTTAAGGAAGGTTTGTTATTGTCCTCATTTTATGGATAAAGGAATGTGAGGCGGAACAAGTACTAGATTGCAGATCGAGGGTTTGGGTTCTAGCACTCTGACTCTAGAGGCTACAGTCTCAATTGGAAATTGGAGATTATCTTGATTTTCTAAAATGAGAAAAAGTAAACTTCAGGAACCTGACATGCTGATAAAAAGGAAGAATGCATATGACAAGTTTTAGCATGGATTGTTGAATATGCACATTATTTCACAGTATTTTGGAGGGCATGATAAAGAAATATGGGAACAGGTCTGAAATGGACTTTAAGAGACTTGCAATTTGATGTTCCAGATTTTTGTTAACAACGTAAACACAGAAAAGAAAGATTAATTAAATGTGCTGATGTTGTAAAGCTGGGATAGAAAACTGGTAGAATCAGAAGTTCAAAAATGTCAACAGGCCAGAAAAACCAGAGAAGGCTAATGAAATGAAACTGGATGGCAATAAATATTGCATCATGCTATTATTAATAGTCAGGTGTTTTGCCTGTGTAAGGCAGAAATTCAATTCCAGTGAGCTTAAACTGAGGATAGTTCAAGTAATTATAGATTTTAAAGGTAGACATTAAGTCTCAATAAAAGAAGGTATCCAAAAGATGTTGTTAGCTGAGTCCCCTCTCTGTGACTTTCTCCTCTGTTGTCCTATACATTGGCTCCTGAGAGAATTTCTGTCACCATGATGGTTGGTTGGGTGATGTTACCTCTCTAGATCAGGTTTAGAAGAAGATAAAAACTCTTAAAAATTTCTAGAAATGACCAAAAGTTACTAATCAACAGCTCTGAAATAGACCAAATTCCCACACTGACCTTCATCCAGAGATTCTCTGCAAGCCAGGCATGAATCCAACCCTTCCCCCGGAAGAAGTTAACCCCAAACATCCATGCCAATTGCAAGTTGGAGAAGTGAGGTATTAGAAAGGAAATCATGGAGAAAGCATTAAGAGGAGTCAGGGGTATATTAGGCAAAACGACAGAGAAAACACATCTTGACTATCAAATTCAAAATGATTTTAAAAGACACAACAATGTGGAAGACATAGCTTAATTATATTATTAATATACAAAAGGCCTTGGTATTTTTAGATGACATCTCTATCTGAACAAACAGGATGATCTGGATACTAAAATAAGGCTCAAACTGACTTGATTGCTCATGGCCATAGCAGCAGTATTTATATTGATCTCTGCTTCTTTAGATTACAGTTGGAATATAATTTTAGGTATTATGCAGCACATCCTAAGAAAGATATTGAAGAGCTGGTTTCCACTGAGCTGAGACTTATGAATGGGTCTGGAAGAAATCAGATTTGAGAAATGGTAGAAGAAAGATGTAGGGATGTTTAGGTAGGAGAATCGAGAATTCAATGAGGTTATACTATCTGTGCACCAATACTGAAGAACTTTTGTGTGGAAAACAAACATTTGTTGTTAGGTGCCGTCAAGTTGAGTTTAACTCATAGTGACCTTCGTATGATTTTCAATGGCTGATTATTTTCAAGATTGCTTCAGAAGTGGATTGCCACCTCCTTCCCCTGTTTTTGCAGTGCTGGGGTTCAAACTCGGGTCCTTAGAGAGTGTGGGGCAGCACTCTACCCACAGAGCCAAACCCTAGCCAAAAGTACATTTAGGCAAAGTAATTCTTGGTGACTGAATTATGACTGGTAAATACAAAGTTTGGGCTGTATTTCTATGCTTTACAGAAGTTGGAAGTGTGTTTAAATAGGAGAAACATGGAAACCACTAGTAGCCTTCCCCTCTACCTCTGCTAGTGTTAATTAGAGGTTACATAACCACTTCTTAATTATGATACTGGGAGAAGGACCTGGCAACCCACTCCCAAAAAACAATCTGCCATCGAAAACCCCATGAATGGCAGAGAAGCACTGACAATAAGTATTTCGCCTGCTATATGTATGGTCACTATAAGTCAGATACTGACTCAGTGGTTCCTAACAACAACAATTACGATAACAAACTATCAGAATGGGTTAAAACACTGGACTAGGATTGGCCTTAGGTACTTCCCACTTAGGATTTCTAAAAGGAGTCCTACTACATGAACCTAATTCTTTCCCCATTATTTATCAGTTATGAGATGGTGGCCAGTTCACTTATCCTCTAAAACCTCATTTCCCCATCTGTAAGATAAAGATTTTAGAGCTGCTATATTAAATTATTAATACCCACAGATTCATATATGGCCCAATATTAAGTGCTCAATAGAAACCATTGTAACTACTATATAGTGAATCCTGGCCTGCAGTCATACCACCCTGCTGTCCAATCCCATCTGATCTCTGAAACTAAGCAGTGTCAGGGCTGGTTAGTCCTTGGATAGGAGGCTGCCTGGGAATACTCAGTACTGTAGGCTTGGAAGGACCTGGCAACCCACTCCCCGCTGCCCCACACACAAAAAAATCAGCTACTGTGAACCCTACAAATAGCAGAGAGGCACTGATATACTGCATGGCATGGCACAGAGCTGGGTGTTTCATTCTGTTATACATAGGGTTGCTGTGAGACAGACCAGACTTGACAGCACCTAACAACAATAACGACGACGACGACGACAACGACAACGATGACGACATAGTTCACTCTTGTTACATAACTTTCTTTTCTGCATGGTTGAGGTGCTACACTCTATAAGTGGTTGTGACAAAGTTAAAAAAAGAGTTTTTATTTTGTGTTAGAAAATGTAGATACCTTTGGGTCTTAAGTGATTGTTTTGCAGCAAAAGAGACTGTAAGGTCTTCCCATGATCCTTTCCAAACTATTTCCTGGAGTGTGTAGTCAGGTGGGTCCATTTCTCCGCAGTGCTGTGAGCCCGGGTGATATCCTTCTCTGCTGGGAAGGCTCACTTTAAAAAGTTATGAATTGTCTTCTAACATTTCACTTTCCTAAAGAATCAAAAGTGTGAATCCCCGCAACAAGAAAAGACATCAGCAAGAATTTCATAGATGCATCCTCAGAATTTATTGTAAAGGTCTAAATGAAGCAAGGGAATGGATATTTTTACCTATCTTCGTAACCAAAGCAAATTCCCCTCTCTGAGTCTGGCCTTGTTTGGCTATCTCTCGAGGAGCACAGTCTTATGTCAAATGTGAACTATGTGCTTGCTTTTTGTTAGACTCTATGACACACACCAGTGTGAACTTGCCAATCTCACTTGAAGGCTCCAACCTACTCTTCTCATTTTCCCACTGAGGGCCAGTTGTGATCTCTAGTTCTTTAGACCCTACTAACAAGTCCATGGATTGCAATGTTCCAGAGCTGAGCAAAGACCCTTCATGCCTGACTTCCCACATAATCATCTACTTGGCATCTTTGCCACTCACAGGACAGAGTCACTGTCATTTGCATTACAAGGGGCACCCAAAACTCTTTTAGGTTACTTGTCCCAAAAGTCACAAGAACAAAATAACAGCACCAAACTTACCAACGATGTCATTACTGCTAGAGCTTTCAAGCCTTAAAAAAGAATATGATAGGCTGGAAGCACTTAAAACAATGTACAAATTAAATATTTTCAAAGATTGACAGAGTGAGTTACTATGTTTCTTATAGCTGATGCCTGTGGCCCAGATTCTAAATCAATGTTTTTAAACATGCTGAAACCATGTGTGCTACAAAAAACTAGACACAGGTACAAATTTGTGTTGTACCTTCAACGTGATTCTATCTGAAGACATAAGAAAATACAATGAAAGTGTTTATCTAAATAGATTTACTAAGCCAGGCGCAGTGGTACACGCCTGTAATCCCAGTGACTCGGGAGGCAGAGGCAGGAGGAATCACAACTTCGAGATCAGTGGCAGTCTGTGTAATTTAGCGAGACCCTGTCTCAAAATAAAAAATAAAAACAAAGGGGTTGGGAATACAGTGCAGTGGCACTTCACTTGCGAAGCATGCAAGCACGAGGTCCTGGGTTCAACCCCTAGTACCATAAATAAATAAATAAATAAAAATATTTGCTAAAAATAACAGGAGAAATTGCTCAGCTTATATTCTTCAGTGTATTTATTGAGGAACCATTGTGTTCTAAGCCTGCAGCTGTACCACTGAGGCATCCGATCCCATCAGATCTAAGAAGCTACACAGGGTCAGACCTGGTTAGTGCTTGGATGGGAGACGACCTGGGACACCAGGTGCTGTAGGCTTGAGAGAAGGACCTGGCAGCCCACTCCCTCCAAAAAACAATCAGCCATTGAAAACCCTCTGAGTAGCAAAGAAGCACTGCTGTACGAGTTGCACATAGGGTCACTATGAGTGGGACACCAACTCAACGACCCCTAACAACAACAACAACAATTATGTTCTAAGCATTTTCCTGGAGGCTGGGCTGTATACTGAAGGAGACATCATAGTTCCTACTCCACTCTAGCAGAGGAGAGAATGGGATAGGCAGCGTCTGAAATGCCTCACAATGACCTCTATACCTCCTGGCATTCAAAACCGTGGATAGTCCCCCTGCATGTGGGCTGGACCAAGTGGTTCATTTCAAACGAATATGTTATTGTTGTTAGGTGCCATCGAGTCGGTATCCAACTCATAGTGACCCTCATAGGGGTTTTCAATGGCTGACCGGTTTGGGATTGCCTCGGGAGTGGTTTGCCAGGCCCTTCTCCCATTTTTGCAGTGCTGGGAATTGAACTCAGGACCTCAGAGACTGCAGCGTAGCGCTCTACCAACTGAGCTAAATCCCAGCCCCAAACAAATATAGCATGACAAAAAATATAGCATGACAAAAATCCCAGGATGTCGCTCCAGGTATTAGACTGTAGAACACTGTCGAATATCCCCTTATCCTCTACCCCTCCCGCTGGCTGTGCTGGCACGCTTGCTTGAACAGAGCCAGCTGCCACACTGTGAGCTGCCCTAAAAAACTTGTGTGGCCAGGAATGAGGGAGATATCCTGCCAGCAGTCTGCAAAGACCTGCGGTCCTCAATCCAACAACACTGGGGGAGCCGAATCCTGCCACCAACCCCATGAGTGAGTTTGGAAGCACATCCTCCTCCACTGACCTAACTCCAAAGCAGAAGCCACCCAAATCCACACCGGTTTTGGCCCACAGAGACTGTGAGGCAAATCTGCTTCAGCCTCCAAGCGTTAGGGTAAATTGTCATGTAGACACTGAGAACTAAGCAGACAGACAAGTAGCAAAGAGAGCTGGAAGAAGCAATGGACACAGTGAAGGATAAAGGCAAGTGAGATGGGAACAAGAGGAGCCATGGTGGAGATCCTCTGGGTAATGATGTTTTGCTGGGGTTGATATTTAGATTGAAGATCACCATGGTAGCAAAATCTATGTGTAAAAATAATAGGAGAAAGAGAATTTCAAAAGCAGGAAATAATACAAAGGTCCTAAGGGGGAAAAGGGTTATGCATATTGGAAGAAAAGAAGGGTGGGAAATGTGGCTAGAACACACAGAAGGAACCAGGAGCGGGGGGTGAGGGATCAGATCAGACGTAGGGCAGCAGTGGGATCCTATAGCTAAGGAATGTGCATTTTATCTTAAAAACAATGAGAATCATTTTAGGATTTTAAGTAAAGCTATGATGATATTTGGTGCATATATAGAGATATTGGGAGAAGGACCTGGCAACTCACTCCCAAAAAACAATCCACTATTGAAAACCCTGTGAATAGCAGGGAAGTACTAACAATAGTGTTTTGTCTGTTGTACACAGGATTGCTATGAGTTGAACACCAATTTGATGGCACCTAACAACAACAACAGAACATATAGAGAGATGTTACCTAATATATATGCTACACATTATCATACATATGATAATATGTTATACATTATAATACTTATGTATATATTATATATTTATCTATGCATATATATTGTATAGGTATATGCATATTTTATACATATATACATATTTGTATAGATTATTATAATCATTATATTATCTTATAAAGATAGTATATAATAATATATTGTTTTTAGGTGCCATTGAGTCCAGTCCTACTCATAACCTCCCTATGTTCAGCAGAACGAAACACTCCCTGATTCTGTGCCATATATGTATAGAATATGTTGTTGTTACTGTTAGGTGCCATTAAGTTGGTGTCTGATGCAAAGCAACCCTATGTACAATAGGCAAAACACTATTTTCAGTGCTTCTCTGTTATTCATAGTGTTTTCAATGGTGGATTGTTTTTTGGGAGTGGGTTGCCGGGTCCATCTCCCAAGCCTACAGCACCTGGTGTTTCCAGGTGGTCTCCCATCCAAGTACTAAACAGGCCTGATCCTGCTTAGCTTCCAAAATCTGCGGGGATTGGACACCACAGTGGTACGGCTGCAGGCATGTATATAATATATGCATAAATATATATTTTTTCTTACTGTTTCACTAAAATTTCACTTGTGATGGCACAAGTAGAATTAGGAAAACCACAGTTGCAGCAGCAATCTTGAGAGCTGAGGTCACGATGAGCAGATGGTGACAATGGAGATGGGAAGTAGACAGGTCTCTTCTTAGTGTGCTCATTAAGAAAGGACAAAGGTCTAGGTTAGTAGAAGTGATTTAATGGCTTACACAAATGTTGAGATTGGCAGCAAATGGGGAACACAATTTGGAAGGAGGCAGTGGTTAAAAATATTGTTATGTATGCGCTAAGTTTGAAGATATGTACAAGACATCCAAATGAAGGGCTCGTGAAGACAGTTGGCTATGCACCTCCCCTGGAGCTTGCAGGGTGAGGCTGAGGCTAGAAGTAAACACTTCCTTTGGATGCCATTATTGATTTTCAATAGGGACCCTTCTTGTCATTTCATTTGGGCTGTGACCATTCTTTATACAGGAGGTTGCTACCCATGAAGGACCTGTAGCCTCCTAGGATCGTCTTTTTTTTTTTTTTTTTGTAGTATGTGGGGTTGAACCAAAGGCCTTGCACATACTTTGCAAGGGCTGGGCTGCACTCCTACCCAATTTTTAGTTTTCATTTTTCAGTCAGAGTCTCTCTAAGTTGCATAGGCTGCCTCTGGCCTCAAGCCTGCAATCTTCCTTCCTCCGCCTCCAAAGTCACTGGGATTATAGGCATGAACCACAGCACCTGGCCAGGACCCTCTCTTTTAAGGACAGTTTTACCTTCTGTGTATGTGACAACCCAAATATATGGGTTTCCCACAAATTTATATATGATTCCTAGGAAAGCAATTCTAGTTGAAAATTATTGCTAAGAGAATTTAATATTCTACTATTGTTGTTGTTAGGTGCCGTCAACTCATGTCCAACTCATAGCAAGCCTCATAGTGTTTTCAACAGCTGACTATTTTGGGATTGCCTAGGGAGGGGATTGCCACATCCTTCTCCCATTTTTGCCATGCTGGGAATCGAACTTGGGACCTCAGAGACTATAGAGTGGCACTCTACCAACTGAGCTAAATCCCCTAAACCATTCTACCATTAGAATGTGATTAATTTGTAGTGATGAGATAGAAAAAGAAAGAAAACATGAGCCTCAAGACAAATGAAAATGCCAAAGAATGGGCAGAAGTAAGAGGAACACTGGGTGAGTATCTAGCCCTGGAAGTTAATCAAAAATGGTCAACCTTGTCAAATCCTGTTTAGAAACGAAGGATTTCTTATATTGTAAGAATTCAGGTTCTGATCCTTGAATTTGGAAACATGAGGTTATTGGAGACCTCTACAGGAGCAGTTTCAGAGAAAATAAAAGGCACAATGAAAATCACAACAACAACAAAACAATTAGTAGTAGTAACAACAAAACAATTAGTAGTAGTAACAACAAACATTCATCCAAAGAACTTTTGCCGTTAAGAGGAACAAAGAAGCCCAGTGATCACATTATTGTTGTAGTTCTTCTTGTTCTTGTTGTTGTTGTTAGGTGCTGATGAGTCACATCCAACTCATAGTGATCCTCATAGGGTTTTCCAATGGCTGATTGTTTTCGGGATTGTTTCTGGAGTGGACTACCTCATGCTCAGATCTGAAATCTTGGGAGAGCACAGTTATAGTAAAATCCAAGACTAATGGAATGCAGCCTTAACGCTTGGGGAAAGGACGAAACTAGTCATATGGGGGAGATGGTGACAGATCTGAAACTGAAGAACTTTAGTGGAAGATGAAATGGGATATGACACACAGGATGTTCACCCTTTGCTAAGAACAATTTGGTCCAAAACACCTGCATGGGATAGGAGGTGGGGAATGTAGGCTCATATGGAGTCAGGCTAGAGGGGAGAGGCTGTTCTCCTAAGATCTACACACCTCCATAAAATAAAAAGAGGAGGACTTCAGCTACATGGGAGGTGGAAGAGAAGACCGGAAATGAGCTGGTTCTCTAGGCCAGAGAAAGAGGGGATGAATGTGGAAAGTGTCTCGTGATGATCTGCTAAAAATAAGATTGGAAGCATGGAGCAGAATGAAGGGGGAAAAGGGAGTTTAATATATGATAGGATATGCTGTGGCCTGTAACCATACCACTGTGGCACCTGATCCCATCAGATCTCGGAAGCTAAGCAGGGTGGGGCCTGGTTAGTACTTGGATGGGAGATCGCCTAGGAACACCAGGTGCTGTAGGCTGGGGAGAAGGACCCAGAAACCCTCTCCCAAATACAATCAGCCATTGAAAACCCTAAGAATCGCAGAGAAGCACTGACAATAGTGTTTCACCTGTTGTACATATAGTCGCTATGAGTTGGACAGCGACTTCACGGCACCAAAGAACAACATAATAACATAACAACAACATAAGGGCACTTGACAACAACAACAACAACAACAATATAAGATAATGTGGAAAACTTGCAATAGAGAGAAAGATAAATGAGAGGAGTTCTTGAGAAATGCACAGGGGATTTCCACCCACAATTCAAGGAGAGGCTTTGGTCATGCACAGCATCCAGATGCTTCTTCCATTAAAAGCCTGGGACCATAGTCTTAACAAGCTTCTTCTTCCCTTTCAATATCTACCCCCTTTCTAGTCACTGCAAGGTCATTAGAAAGTCAGATATATGAGTTCCACATGTGACATTTTTCATTTTCACATCACCCCACTGTCTGGGAACTCTCCTACATGTTTCATTATCATTCCTAGTAGTGAGGTAAGGTGACAATTCTAAATAATTTTATGCATAATATGCTGTAATTGCTTTTAAAGATTATTCAGGATATCGTATTTCTATGGTTTTATCCTATTTCAGATTCCCAACTATTCCCTCAAACCAGCGGAGTGTGGAAGCCCCAATATCACAGCCAGGTCATCTATGTGCAGCTACCTGGGACTCCCGTCGTTCCTAAGAAATGACACCAACATTCCTTTGCAATTAATCAGAGATGGAATTATGACCGAGATCTCCATAAATTTCTCTACCTCGGAGCCCCAGGTGAAGAGCTAGGGACGACTCATATCATTTGCCTCCAGGGAAGAAAAATAACGAGGGAGGGAATCCGAATGACTGAACATCAAGTAACAAGCACTTATTAGGATAATAATTGTCAACCCTGACAGATTCCACTGAGAAGAAATTGGCAATGGTGGCTCAGCACAACTGCTCTGACCAAAATGACAGCAGAGCAGGCAGCGGGGTATCTGCTAAGTGGAATAAACGAGTGGCCACTAAGAGGAAGAAGTCAAAGGAAAACATTCATGTGGGGTTTCAATTCAAAGTACCCATCCACATTTTTGCAGACTAGAACAACTTCTCTTTTCTGAAACTGCCTATTTCCACAGCAGTTTCATTAACCATGAAGTACGCTTTCAGGCCCTTCTTCCCTCACTATCTTCATCAGTGTTCCACAATATTCAGTAGAGTCATCCCTAAAAAACAGTGCTTTGACAGCCCATTATATCCTGATTGTATTTTCTAAAAAAGACATTACAGATTGGCTAAATTTCCCCTTAGTTTGTTGACATTTAATCAGGATGCAATTGTTTCCCGTGTTTGTTATCTGGAAGGTTTAAGGAATTATCCTTGAAGGAAAGCAGCTTCCTTCTCGTCTTCTACTGATATTAATTAAACACTTTGTGTTTGGTTGTTTTTTTCTTTTGATGCAGGGTCTCACTCTGTATTCCAGGCTGGCCTTCAACTCACTATGTAGCCTCAGACAGGCCTTAAACTTACAATCCTCTTTCCTCAGCCTCCACAGTGGAGGGATTCCAGGGATGCACCACTATATCTTACTAAATATCATTTTTAAAAATCTTCATTCACATGAGGAATTTTAGATGCATTGGGATTTACTGAGTTATTTTCAACTTTGACGAAATCCAACATCTGTCCATTAACTCATTGAAGAAAAGTTAGAGGCCAACTTCAGTCACTATTTGGTGAAAAGATTGTAAAAAACAGTCAAAACATCCTGGTGTGGTGGCTCATACTTGCAATCGCAGCCCTTGGGAGGCTGTGGCAGGAGGATTGATATCAGTTTGTGGACAGCCTGGGCTACGCAGCAAGACCTTGTCTCAAAGAAAAAGGAAAACAAAAACAAAACAAAAAAATGAGTCAAAACAGGGACTTACCTAAGTCAAACTATCTTTGGAAAATTAATTTATCTTATAGGATCATATAGAAAAAGGAAAAGTTGAAATCAGAAGATCATTAATATAGGTGCTACATAAGAGTCAACAGGCAACTGGGAAGTAAATGGCTAAATCAGATTACATCTAATTTCAATAAGCAAAACACAATAGGTTCTTGTGATGGTTAATTTTGTGTTAATGTGACTGGGCTAAGGAGTGCCCAAACAGTTGGCAAAATGGTATTTCTGGGTGCATCTGTGAGGAATTCTGCCAGAGATAAGCATTTGAATGAATCAGTGGACTGAGTAAGGAAGATCCAGCTTCACTGAAGGGGCAGGCACCAGCCTATCACCGATGGCCCAGATGGAACCGACAGTAGAAGGGCAGATTCTGTCTGTCTCTTGGAGCTGAGTCACCACCTTCTTCTGCCCTTATGAGTCAGAGTCTCCTGGTCCTCAGACCGTGGAACTCGGATTTAAACACCTTCCTGGACCCTTTCCCAGGCCTTTGGGTTTTGTCTGAATTATATCACTGGGACTCCAGGTGGATCATGAAATTTCTCAGCCTCCAAAATCCTTTCAGCCAACTCACACAGTAAGCCTCCTCTTCCATATCTTTATATATTCTACTGGTTCTAGTTCTCTGAAGAACCCTCACTCATACAGTGCTTAATAAATATTTATAGAAAAATTAATGACTAATAAGCTGGGTACCGTGGCGCACACCTGTAATCCCAGTGACTTTGTAGGCAGAGGTAGGAGGATTGAAAGATTGAGACCAGAGGCAGTCTATGTAATTTAGTGAGATCCTGTCTCAAAAAGTAAAAAAAAAAAAAAAAATGGGCTAGGGGTGCAGATCAGTGGTCCAGCACTTGGGGAACATGCAAGCGCGAGGCCCTGGGTTTAAACCCCAGTATGAAAAAAAAAAAAAAAAAAGAAAGAAAGAAAGAAAGAAAAAAGAAAAAGAAAAATTAATGATTATGACTAAATTCATGTTGAATTAATTAATTAATTTATTTATTTATTATCCAGGGCCTCATACATACTTTATGAGTGCTCTACTACTGGGCTACATCTCAAGACCCTTTTTTATTTTTTATCTTGAGACAGGGTCTCATTAAGTTACACAGGTTGCCTCAGCCCTTGAACTTGCAATCCTTCTGCCCCTGCTTCCCAAATTGCTGAGATTACCGTAGTGAGCCACCATACTCAGCTCAAGTTGAATTTCTTTTTCCTCAGTAATCATATTTTATTAACAGTTTTTAGTGTACAACTTAATGGGCCTCACTGTGACATTTCCACACATGCATTTCATCACTGTTCACGGTCATCTCCCCCTCAAGTTGAATTTTCATCAACCATCAATAGAGACTCTACTTTCTGTAGTTATGTGAACAGAGTAATATCAATGAGAGCTAAGAATAGAATAGACAAGTCTTTCTCCAAAGGGGGAAATTACACTATTACTTCATCAGTAAGTTCAAATTCCATAAATTATACTTCCTTTTTGGAAATTGAAAATGCACATTAATATACGAAATGCCCTACAAAATTTGGAGGAATTTTCCTTTTGAACTTTGTTCATATTTCCAAAACTTATTTTAACAATGAATCATTTTAGGTCTCATTTAAATCATGTTAAGAGCCATGGAACAGCGACCTTAGATCATGAACAAATAACTGTTACATTATCAAAACTAAAGACAAATGCATATCATAGTAAATTATGATTCGGGTTGTTGTGGTTGTTAGGTGCCATCATATTGGGTCCAACTCACAGTGGTGATCCTACGTACAACAGAATGAAACACTCCCTGACACTGTGCCATGCCTGGCAATATGTCAGTGCTTCTCTGCTCATAGGGTTTTCGGTGGCTGATTGTTTTTGTTGGAGTGGGCTGCCAGGTCCTTCTCCAAAGCCTACTGGACCTGGTACTCCCAGGTGCTCTCCCACCCAAGGACTAACCAGGCTCGACCCTGCTTAGCTTCTGAGATCAGATGGGAGCAGATGCCAGGTAGCCCTATTCAATCAGAAAATAAGAGAAAATCTAATAGGAAAAGCCATCCACTCAAGATTTTTTGAAATAGTGAATATTAATTTTAAAAAAGAGTATTTGGGGCTTCATTTCTATTTGCTTCATCATCTAATTACCAGATGGAGACTATTTTGGCTCTTGGTAGAAAAAAGTGTTATTAAAAGAAACTGTAAACTGATAGCAAAGATAATTTCATATCAAATTAAAATTATGACATCTTTACTAAATAACTATTATATAAATGTATAATGAACCGATAATGATGGATGTCTAAAGGCTTTATTGATTTCCTCATCCTCTGACAGCAGTGTTAAAACTTGGATAATAGAGAGAATATTAATTTAATCACTTGATAGTTGTAAAGAATTATGTTCTCCCGCCAAGTTTGTTTTCTGAAATGCCTTCCTTGGGAAAAACAAAATCTGAAAGCATTTCAGCAGCTAGATGGAGGAACATATTTATTTCAGCAGCTAGATGGAGGAACATATTTATTTACATGATAACTAAATTATGTCATAAGGCCAAAAAAAAAAAAAACCACGCTTGAGTGAGCTGCTACTTCATTTCTCTACTGTTGGAATTGTATGAGTCTAACCAGTACTATCCCCTTTTCCTGTGCCCACAGGTCTAAGTCACTGTCACCTCTAGATGACTGCAGTCAGCCCCTGCTGGTAGCATTGCCTCACCTTTTACCCCACTTGCTATTTATTCCCCAAAGAACAGCTAGAGTTTCCCTTGTAGCAGCTAGAATCTCGCCTGTAGACAAATATCACATCGCATCACTTTTGTTGTCAAGCTCCTCATGGCTCATGGAACATTTAAAGGAAACCCCAAGACTTTCAGTCCTGTGGCCGCCGAGACCCTCAGTCACATTCTTTTTATGGTGCTCGGGGGTTGAGCCCAGGGTCTCGCACACATTTTGCAAGTGCTCTATTACTGGGCTGCATCCTCAGTCCATTTTTATATTTTTGACTCAGGATCCTGCTAAGTTATGCAGGCTGCCTCTGGCCTTGAACTTGCCATCCTCCTGCCTCAGTCTCCAAGGGCCCTGGGATTACAGGTGTGCACCACCACGCCCAGCCTATAAAACCAATTATATTTTAAACTTCATTTTGCTTCCAATACTTCTTGCCCATAATGAATGCTGATCTTAGAACATTGTTGTTGTTGTTGTTGTTGTTGTTGTTGTTGTTGTTAGGTGCCGTCGAGTCGAGCCCAACTCACAGCGACCCTCATAGGGTTTTCAATGGCTGACTATTTCGGGTTTGCCTTGGGAGTGGGTTGCCACATCCTTCTCCCATTTTGCCGTGCTGGGAATCAAACTCGGGAACTCAGAGACTGCAGAGCAGCGCTCTACCAACTGAGCTAAATCCCAGCCGATCTTAGAACATACCGAGTATTATTTCTGCCAAGAGGCTATTCATGACCATCATATCAAAAATAACCCTCCCTCCCTCCACTCTGCCCTTCCAGGGTACCCTGAACATTCACTCGCCCTGTGCCCTGTCCTGATGCACAGTTCTTATTGGAATCTGGATAGCCTTTCATTATGCATCTGGTAACTCTGTTTATTGAGATGGATGAGGGCATATTTTGACCTGTGCCTTATTTTGCTGCTTTCTCCCCAGCACCAACACATTGCTGGCGAGTAGCATGCCCTCAAGTGAATGTTCACTGAATAAATTAATAAAGGACATCATTTTAAACAGGAAAGTATTTATTGCTGCATTTAGAACAAATTCATCTAAGCGGAAGAATTAATATACATTCCACTTTATAACCTTTGAAATGAGCAGTTCCGCGTTCATATCTAAGAAAGTATTGTCATATGAAGAATGTGCCTCTTTCAGCATTCAAGAAATTAGTTTCTCTTATTTTTTTTTCAGTCATAGGGAGTTGAACCCCAGGCCTCATGCCTGCTAGGCAAGTGCTCTACCACTGAGCCCCACCCCTAGCCCATTTTTTATTTTTTGAGACGGCTTCTCACTAAGTTACATAGGCTGCCTCTGGCCTCAAACTTGTGATCCTCCTGTTTCTGCCTCTAAGTCACTGGGATTAAAGGAAGTTGTTTCAATGAATAATGACAAAGGACATTGCACCTTCCTGCTTGCTCCATCCCTGGGGTATACCAGCTGCCATGTTGTAACGATATACAAGCGGCCATATGGGAATATCTATGTGGTAAAGAACTGTGTCCTCAACCAACAACCATAAGAATAAGCCACCATGGGGGTAGATCCTCCAGCCTGAGGGAAGCCTTCCAATGGCTGTCAATCTGACCATGTCCCAATCACAATCCTGAGAGAAACTCTGAGCAATAACCACCCAACAATACACTCACAGCCTCAGGACCCAAAGAAATTAGTTGAAATAAGAAATGTTTATTATTTAATCCACTTATTTTGGGGCCATTTGTCATGGATCAATGCATAACTAATAAAGATATACATTGTACTTTTTCCATTAAAAGAGAAAATTCTTGAATTAGCCACTTAATATATAGTTTTGGTTTATTTAACCTCTCAACCTCAGTTGCTTCATCTGAGTAATGGGGGTATTATCTATTGCACTGGTTTACTGTAAATATTAAACAATTTGTCTTGGGTAAACAATGCCTCGTACCTGGTCTGATTAATTTTAGTTTACTTACTTTTTCATCATTGAGAAGCCAAGAACATATTCTATCACTTTGTTTGCTGTTATCATAATAAAATGAGAGTAAAGCCTGAGGATTATAAAAAAACCTAATTTCCAAATGCATCATGATACAAGATGTAGTGTATAAGCTATTTATTTGGAATCTGTAATAGATTTTCTCATAAAACTTCTTTGTAAAGTGATTATAACACTTGCAAAGGTCACTAAAGCCTATGAAATTCTGTAAAGTTGCGTAAAATGGTTAAATTGAAAATAACAATAACAGTACGGTAACGTATTTGTAGCAGATATGCTCAGACCCTCTTTGGGAACTGAAGAATTTATGCCCCAGCTGCTGGGCATGCTGCCTGCTCATAGCCCTGGACGCCTGCCCTCTCTGGGAATTACATTCAGGGGAAGACAGCTGCCTTCCCCAAAGCCACGCCCTCTTCCTTTGGGGAATCTGAATTTACCCATGGGTTCCTGTGAGGCTATAAACATCCAGCTCCCTTCTCTGACTCAGTACAGCTCAGAAGAGTCATCCCAGCTCGCTCCAGAGCCCCTTGAGGGGCTGGCTTGGGTCTTTTCTGTGACTTTTCCTTCTGCCTAATTCTTATTCCTTCCACAATTAATAGTCTGGGAGCATGTCCCCATAAACTTCCTGCAGGCGAATCTCCAGCTCTGAATCTGCTTCCTGGGGAACCCAAACTGTGACATTTTTGAGAGTAATGCACATTATGGGTGATGCCTTGAACATCCTTTAGGAGTCTGCTGGGATTGAGTCTGTCTGTTTGTTTTTTGTTTGTTTTCAGTACAAGGGGGTTGAGCCCAGGGCCTCATGCATGCTTTGAAAGCACTTGACTACTAAGCTGCACCTCCAGCCCATTTTTTAAAACTGTATTTTGAGACAGGGTCTTGCTAAATAATGCAGGCTGCCTCTGGCCTTGAACCTGCAATTCTCCTGCCTCTGCCTCCCAAATTTCTGAGATTACAGATGGGTGACACCGTGCCTGGCTAGAGTCTGGTTAGATTTAAAAGAGCCATGATGGGGTTGGGTCCTGTCCTGCATGTTAGGAGCTCAGGGGCAGCCAGCACACTTTGCTCAGGTGTGCAGTAATCCCCTCAGAAGGGTGGAAAGAGATTATTATTCTCTAACCTAAATGCTATTAAAAAAAAAAAAAAACAGGAAATTTAGTTATACACATACAAAGGAGGAGAGATGTTTGTGATTATTTGCAGAATGATTTCAGGACAATTTCAAGAGCTATTTCTTAAAAAGCAGACTATGTATTGCCCATACATATCTCCTTTAAAAAATTTTCTCCCACTTCTAGGTGTCTATCCAAAGGAACTCTACAATCAGCATGCTAACGAGACACCTGAACTCTCGTGTTCACTGCAGCATTATACATGGCATCCAAGAAATGCAATCGACCTAAGTGTCTAACAGCAGATGAGTAGGTAAAGAAAAGGCGCTACCTACACACAGTGGAACACCAGTCAGCCAGTACAGGGGGCAGAATCCTGTCACAGATGACACAGGACTGAACCTGGAGGTCATTAGGCTAAATGAAGTATGCCAGGCGCAGAAAAGGCAAATACCATGTGACCTCACTAATATATGGAATTTTAAGAAGGAGAAGGATTTCAGTAGAATGGCGGTTAGCAGAGGCTGGGGGAGGAGGGCAGGTGGGAAAGGGGAGACGGCAATCACAGGGTGCAAAGTTTCAGTTAGACAGAAGGAATAGCTGGAGTGATTACACATGGTGACTATAATAAATCATAACGGATTATATTTTAAAATAAAATGTTTCCTGGCAAGAGGGCTTGGGGAGAGGAGAGAGAAGCAACAGCAGGAGGGCACAGATAGGAGAGTGGATGTGATCAAAGGACAATATATTCAGGTTAGGAAACATCACGGTGAATCCTGTTCATTTGGAAAATTAACAGGCAGTTATAATCAAAATAAAAAACCCCCGCCGGGCACAGTTGGTGGCACAAGCCTGTAATCCCAGCGACTCAGGAGGCGGAGGCAGGAGGATCGCAAGTTCGAGACCAGAGGCAGTCTGTGTAATTTAGCGAGATCCTGTCTCAAAAAAAAAAAAAAAAAAAAGTAAAAACCTGGGCTGGGGGTGCAGCTCAGTGGTCCAGCACTTATAAAGCATGCAAGGGTGAGGCCCTGGGTTCAACCCCCAATACTGAAAAAAAATTAAAATAAAAGACCCAATAACTAAAAATATGTTTCCCTAATGCTGGTGTTATATAGCATGATTCATTAGGCACACACCAACTACGGTAGTACAGTGTTCTGATGGACATTAGAATTTTGGAGATACAAGTTCCATTCCAAGTCAGGCCACTTAATAGCTAGAAGCCCTTGAATTAATTAACCTTTTCTGTCCAGTTTTAGTTTTCATATCCACATCCTGGAGAATATAGTATATTTACTTCTTAAAATGATTGTGAATGGTGATTATTTCTGCTTTATTATAAATGCAGGCAGTGAAAATATGGAGTGAGATTTGTCTGACAGTTGTACTGTGACATCTTAAAAGAAGAAGAAATGTACAGCATAATGATGAATGACAGGGCCTTTCCCCATGTCTCTAAACTTTGACTGAAGCCTCCAGACATGGGAACAATGGAGATGAGCCCGTCTACACAACATCTCATAAAATCCTCTTGAGAAGCAACCAAACTAGCCCTCTTCCCTTGTCCTTTATCACTAAATATGTCATAAACATAAATAGTATTATAAAGTAGGTATGTGCACAGAACAATAAGTATACATAGAAACAAACCCTAACTTAAATACACAGGAGGAACTTATATAGAAAATTATGAAGTTAGTAAATCTAGGGGCTAGGGATAGCTCAGTTGGTAAAGCACCACTCTGTAGTCTCTGAGGACCTGGGTTCAATCCCCAGCACTGAGAAAATGAGAGAAGGACATGGCAATCCACTCCCAAGGCAACCTCAAAACAATCAGCCATTGAAAACTCTATGAGGGCTGCTATGAGTCAGACCTAACTGGATGGCACCTAACAACAACAATGAAAAAGAAGAATTGCTCTGGTATTCTCATGCCCTTCTTAGAGGGCTGGGATTGAGGCACCAAATCGCCCCTGACAAGGAACAAGGACCTTTAGGACAGCATCAGGAACATATCACTCCCTGGCGAGCCAGATCCTGCAAAGTCACAGAAACACTCACATCTACACAGATCTTAGTTATCCACAGGCTGCCTAGGACAGCTGGTCTCTCTAATTGTGTGTTAAAGAGTGTTGCCTGCTTTCTAGAAAACACTGAAGGTGAGAGGCAACTGGAACATTCTGAAATAGTGGGGCAAAGAGTAGGGGCAGCAAGAGGTGGTGACCTTCACTCCCACGCTGGTGCTTTAGAGACAAGGGAGTTTCCCTTAAACGGGAGGATGTATAATAACATACAGATAGGAATCGACTTGATGCAGCCCCCTTAACCCAAGAGGGCTGCTTGCTTAGAGGTGATGAAAATATCAATTTATTAAGGAAAGGAATAGAAGTGTGGAACTGATAAATGGTAAGTTGGAGCATGGGGCATTTGTTGTTGTTAGGTGCCATCGAGTCAAGTCCGACTCATAGAGGCCCTATGTACAGCAGAACAAAACACTCCCTGATTCTGTGCCAGGCACACAACCTTATTTATGTTTAAGCTCACTGTTGCAGACACTGTGTCAATCCATCTAGTGGAGAGTTTTCCTCTTTTTTGTTGACCCACCACTCTCCCAAACAAGATGTCCTTCTCCAGGGATTGGTCTCTCCTGACTACATGTCTAAAATATGTAAGACGCAGTCTAGCCATTCTTGCTTCCAAGGAGAACTCTGGTTGTACTTCTTCTAGGACAGATCTGTTGGTTCTTTTGGCAGTCCATGGTATATTCAATATTCATCTCCACACCATAATTCAAAAACATCAATTCTTCTCCTGTCTTCCTTATTCAATATCCAGCTTTCACAACCGTATGATGTGACTCCAATTAGGCAAATACATAGGACCATAAATCGGGAGGGGGGCATGTGTGAGTGTGCAGTGTGCAGGGGAGGGTGGCAACACCAAGGAACATAAAGCGCACTCATTAAAGATCGGCGCAGAAATGCCTCTCATGCCGGAAGGCGGCCAGTAGCCAAAAACCATATCAAGTCATAAAAGATGTTTTGTTCTTTCCCTTCTAGACTCTACTTTCCCAATTTGATTCTGAAAAGGTCAGAAAGGAAAAGCGATGAGCACAGCCCCATCCCTCAAATGGAGGGGGAGACACTTTGAACCGTATCTGAGGCTCAATTTTGAAAATTGAATCTCCTAAGCATTGCCTATACCTGTAAGAATTGCCAGAAAAAAGAAGCCAGTTCTGATAACTGAAAGTGACAAAAGAGCTGTCGTATCTTCCAGAGATGTCTTCAGTGAGCAAGGAAAGAAAAGACAACCTACAAAGGTTGAACGGGTAGGAGGAAAATAATTGTTTTTTTCCTGTGGCATATTATGTACAGCTTGTTCGATAAACTGGTTTAGAGTTAAAAAGCTGTGCACAGGCAGAAGACAAAAGAAGCAGATTATGAAATAGTAAGTGTAGTTGTGAAAGATCAAAGATGAAGGAAAGGGAAAAAGTTGACGTCTTGTTAAACGGAAGGTGAGGGAAATGTAGGCTGAGAAGGTTCCCCATCTGCCAACTAGGGGACACCATAGTATCAGGGCACCTGTTGTTGTTGTTAGGTGCCATCGAGTCGGTATCCAACTCATAGCAACCCTCACAGGGTTTTCAATGGCTGAGTGCTTCGGGATTGCCTTGGGAGTGGATTGCCAGGCCCTCCTCCCATTTTTGCAGTGCTGGGAATTGAACTTGGGGCCTCAGAGACTGCAGCGCAGCACTCTACCCACTGAGCTAAATCCCAGCCCCTCAGGGCACCTAGTTGCTGGTATAACAAGGCCAGAGGAGAATGGAGTCAGGAAGGTAAGCCTTGTGAAGTTGTTGTTGTTGTTAGGTGCTGTTGAGTTTGGTCCAACTCAGCAACCCTCATAGGGTTTTCAATGGCTGACTATGTTGGGATTGCTTCGGGAGGGGATTGCCATGTCTTTCTCCCACCTGTGACCTTAGCTATTTTCTAGATGCTCCCTCACCTACATGACTATCAGCTTGTTGTGCTGCAGGGGCCTGCATGTTGCTGTGATGCTGAAAGCTATGCCACAGGTATTTCAGACACCATCAGGGCCACACATGGTGACAGGTGTCATCTAACCTTCCAGACTCAGACAGACTAGGGAGAAGGACCCTACAGCCTACTCCTGAAACAATTAGCCATTGAAAATCCTATGAACAGCAAAGAAGCACTGTCAAATACAGTGTCGGAATATGAGCCCCTCAGGATTGAAGGCATTCAAGAAAAGAGTGGGGAAGAGTTGCCTCCTCAAAGGAGAATTGATCTTAATGATGGGAATGGAGTAAAGTCCCTAGGACCTCCATTTACTGATGTGGCACGACTCCAAATGAGAAGGAACACAGTGGCTCCAACAGTGGGCTCAAACATATAAAGATGGTACATATGGCACAGTGCTGGGGCGTGTTTCATTCTGCTGTGCAGAGGGTCAATAAGAGTCAGGCCCGACTTGATAGCACCTAACAAGAGGCTCCCTTTTGGTGTTCATGATCTGAAATGTGTATCTCCTAGAAAGAGAGTAAGACACATGAAAAAGAAATTTAAAAAGTATTTCTTTGGAAAGAAAACCCAGGTTGCTTTACCTGCCCCAAATGCTTCATCAGAATCCATGACACTTGTAATGAGAAGAGCCCTCTTCCTTTTTAATCTCCCTCCCTTCTCACATCTATCACCTTGGCAATGGATTGTGGAAGTCTAGATCCTACTCAGGCCCCGATCCTTCTTCAGTGAAATTACTCTTTTAATGTTCTTACTGCCCAATTTACATCAGTTAGAAGCTGTTAAAGTAATGGCTTTGGCATTAGGAAAATAAAGGGAACGTGGAAAGGAAGATTGCTTATGCCTGGTCTTTATTCATTATGCCGTCTGTTGAGTTTATATTACTGGCTTCAGATATATCCAGTTTTTTTTCTTACATCTGGAGACATTAAGGGTAACCTATCATCTCTGTATAATAACGTTTGTCGTACTCTGAATCTTCTCAATGTAATCTTTAATAACCGTCATACGCTCACATTGACAGCAAGCAAGTCATAAAATGCCTAATACTATTTTATAGGTCACATAATACCACAGTTTATTTTAGCTCAGCAGGGCAATAACAGGTAACAGATAATGAAGTCACTATAGACTTGTATAATATAGTTTCTGACTTGGCACTGACTCTGGGAAAGCCTTAGAAATCTGATTTTAAGCTGTGACAAACCAAAGTGCATTTCCCATTTTCTCTACCTTTCTAATGATTCAAAACACTAAAGTTAACCTCAGAAATGACACATGCCAATTCTCACAATGTTATTATGCAAACAAATCAACATTTTAAATGGAGAGATGTCTTTCTCTCAGAATCAGAACTCCAAATTATATAAATTGAAGAAGCAATTGTTCTATGACTATTTGGAAAATACAAAAACACCTAAGACATCGCTGCCCAATAGAGGAGCCACTGGCCACCTAGGGTTATTAAAATTGAAATAGAAATTAAATTAAATTTAAAATTCAGAAACTTAAAGGCAGTATTTTCATTATGATTTATCTTATTTTTTATTGACTTTATGTTTAGTTTTTAGCTGCTCATTCAGATAGTTGTATTATCTCTACATGTTGTAGTGCTAATTCTATTCCTCTGCCATAGCAACACAGCCTTTTCATAGGAATGGATACTTTGCAATAGTTTGAGCTACATCTCAATCCCTGTCCTTTCCAATGCACTGAAACCCAAGACAGTCCATCCTTAAGGCCAATATCCAAATGTGATCATTGTTGTTGTTGTTAGGTGCCATCGAGTCAGTATCTGACTCATAGTGACCCTCATAGGGTTTTCAATGGCTGTTTCAGTATTGCCTTGGGAGTGGATTGCCAGGCCCTTCTCCCATTTTTGCGGTGCTGAGAATTGAACTTGGGACCTCAGAGACTGCAGTGCAGCACTCTACCAACTGAGCTAAATCCCAGCCCAAATGTGATCACTGGAAGGCTGCATATTTTCCTTTTCTTTGTCTCTCTGCCCCTCACCTCTCTTTCCCTCTTGAACTCTATCAATTTGACATTACTGTTGCATAAACTACTTTCCCTGGGGAGACATAAAAGGACTGTCTATTCACCCCAGGTATGGGAGAAGGGCCTGACAATCCACTCCCAAGGCAATCCCAAAACAGTCAGCCATTGAAAACCCTATGAGGGTCGCTATGAGTCAGATACCGACTCGATGGCACCTAACAACAACAACAACATTCACCCCAGATAGAGGGTATGAACTAAAGTTCTCTAAAGAGAACTATGTTAAAGATTCTGCAGATTGATTGACTAGAACTTTGATATTTTGGGGAGATGGAATGTGGCAGCACAAGAGCCAAAATCGTTTTGGGCTGACTTTAGAGCCTTCATAGCCATCGATTACCAACCTCTGTACTTGACCTAACATTCTTGTGACTATTAGGTAAAACCATTGGAATGTATTACTTACCAGACCACTAGCTTCCACCAACCACAGAGATAAGAAAGTTGGAACATCTGAAACCTATAGAACATGTTTCCCTGCTTTGTTGCAACCTACCTACCTAATGTCCTGACCAGTGTATATGGTAAATGCATTGGTTTATGACTTTCTTTTGTTCTATACCTATAAAGGCCTGCAGCCGCAGCCCTGTGGCATTCAATCCCATCATATCTTGGAAGCTAAGCAGGGTCGGGCCTGGTTAGTACTTGGATGGAAGACCACCTGGGAACACCAGCAGCTGTAGGCTTTGAAGGAGGATCTGGCAACCCACTCCCAAAAAACAATCAACCATTGAACTCCCTATGAATAGCAGAGAAGCACTGACAATACTGTTTTGCCTGCTGTATGTAGGATTGCTATGACAGCACCTAACAACAACAACAGCTATAAAAGGTCATGTAAACTCTTCCATAGTGGAGCACATCATTCAGGGCCACTGGAACCCATGTTCCGAGGCCAAGGACACTCATGTGTGGCTCAGAATAAACTATCTCATATTCCCTCTGGAGTAAGAGCTATGTTTTGCATTAACAGGGTGCAGACAGACCAAAGGAGGGTTCACGCTGAGTGAAGCCTAGTAAACTATGAGTTTACTGGGGTTACTCACAGAGTGACTCATGGGTGGCATTTACAGACAACCCCATCAGTAGAATCTCTCCAAGATGTCCCCTCTGAGCTGTCCCACAGACAGCTGTGCACCAGAGAGTCTCCTGGGTGACTTCGAGCAACTGCATCACTGAGGCACCCCACCCAGCCATGGGGTCACTTACAGGAGCAACTGTGACTCCCTGGCAGCTTGAGGCAGCTCAAGGGGGCAGCTGTACCACTGAAGAGTCCCAACCCCAGACAATGCTTAACCTCTTCTATCACTCAGCAGCACCTGCAGCCGGGGCAGGAGGGGGTGGTGATTTGACGCCTCAAGGGCAAGTCTCCTGGGGATCTCCTGAAGGTCTTGTGACCCTCCTTCCCCTCCTTGCTCCAAGAGGGAATGTTACTAACGCCATTACCATAGGCCTAGCTAGCTGCTGTATTGTTTTGCCTATTTCGGTGCCATGACTAAGGCCAAGGTCATCTGAGGTGTCCTGTTTCCAGATGGTAATAATTATGATGATTACATCAAAACCAGAGGAACCCATCACCCTGCAATTACTAATCTAATAATCTATTATTATTTATTTTTTCTTATTTTCTTTCTTCTTCTTTTTTTTTTCCCCCTGAAGTACTCAGGGATTGAACCCAAGGCTTTGCACATACTTAGCAAGTGCTCTTCCACTGGGCTGCACCCTGAATCCATTTTATTTTATTTTTTTGTGGTACTGGGGTGTTGAACCCAGGGCTTCGAGTTTGCATGCTGGACCACTGAGCTGCACCCCTAGGCCTTTTTTTTTTTTTTTTTTACTTTTTGCAATAGGGTCTCATTAAGTTACGCAGACTGCCTCTGGTCTCCAACTTGTGATCCTCCTGCCTCCACCTCCCGAGCCACCGGGATTATAGGTGTGTGCCACCGTGCCCAGCTTCTGAGTCCATTTTTTATTTTTGTATTTTTATTCAGAGTCCTGCTGAATAACACAGGCTTCCTCTGGCCTCAAACTCTCAAGCCTCCTGCCTCAGCCTCCCAAATCACTGAGATTACAAGTGTGTACCACACCTGGCTTATTCTATTCTTTTGAGGATCTGTTCTAGTGGTCAAATGTCATTGGCTTCCTATAGGTTCCGTGCCATCTACTTATGCCTGTCTAATTAGTGAATTTTCTTTGGTCATTTTTGGACCTTCTTTTCCCCTTCTCCCACATTTGTGTCAGAACTTATATCTAAAAGTTCTTTGTTCTGCCACACACCTCGCTGACCTGATGCAACTCTGACCAAAGGGTAACTGAGTTTCTATAGCTGACTCCTGAGGAAGGACATGGCTCAAGGATTGGCTTATCCACAGGTGAATGGTAATGCCTGCAGCCATGAGTAACAGAGCCTAATAATGGAAACTGAGGTCACAGGCACATTTCAAGTTCACTTAACAATATGGAAGACAGTGACCCAGGATTGGTATAGCTGCTTCAAGATGTTACTCAGTACCCAGGGTCTACTCTCATTCTCCCTAACCCTCAGCCTCCACCTTTGTTTTTTATACATGGTGTTTCATTTTTACCAAATGGCTGCTGTGTCTTCAGAAATTAAACCCAATGAGTAGGGAGGTATAAAAGGTAGGGCTAGCAACGGTTGTCCTTTGCATCATAAAATCAATATTTTAATCGATTCTTTCCCACTGGTCTGTTCTTGCTTCGTACTGGTGAGCACTGCCTCACATGGCTCAGTGAGTAGTGCAGGCTAATCCTAGATCATCTCCTGGCATTGGCAAAAGAATCTGCCTACCTGTATGACACAGCATCTCTCAACACCAGCCAAATTAATCTGGGTTCTAACGGAAGGAAAGGGACATAGAAATGAATGCAGAATGCCTGTGGGACACAAATCACAGAGATAGCCTTAGAGTGAAGGGACAGGAGGGAAGATGCATTAAGGATATAGATCAAGACCCTCTAGGGGGACATATAGTACACCAGTGACATAAAGGCAAAGTAGCCAACAGATGGTATGCTAAATATTTACAGTTGACTCTACAGAAACCTAAAGGTACTAGGATAATTTGAAGCAGAAAGGTGGTGCAGACTTCTCAAGGGTTTAGAATGGTATCTACTGGAAATTTTATTTTATTTTTTGCCTCTAAGAAAACAAAGTCTCTTCCCAATGCCTCCCATCTTATAGTCTTCTGAGGAGGAGGAGTAAAGACAAAACTCTAGGACTCTGGATGCTCTTTTTAGGTGTGGAGGTGACAGGTGTGCAGCAGTGGTAGATCGATGAGACTCTTCCTCATGGTGCTTTCTCTTTCTTCTCTCATCTCACAGAGGAGCTGGGCCTGGGCTAGCTATGTGGAAGCACCACTCTCAGCAGGTGCCTTTCCTCATCTCTCCCTACATCCCATCCTCTGTTGCTCTTCTGTCAGTGCTATAGGTACAGGATGCATTTGACAGCACCAAGCTTTCAGCTGCACTTAGAGAAAAGAACAAGCTAAGGCCAATAAGTCAAGGCCTTTCGTTGCTCCACTGTTCTTCTTATTTTATTTTTAGTGTCACAAACTGGCAAAGCTCTGAATTGTGTGCTCACATCAATAATGGTTCTTCCCTAGAATTGAAAACACATTAATTTTCTCTTTGATTTAACAATTTCCCACAAAGGTTCGCCTAGAACTTTTAAGATAAGCAAGCTTATTTTTTATAAACATTACCTACTCACATTTTAAAACATGATCACACAACTTTTTAAGAAGAACTTTTAAGCACAATTTAGGTTCTGTATAAAGAACAGATGGACTTTTTTAAAAATGAGCTCATCCATAGTCATTTATATATTTTTCTTTCTTTTTTTTTTTTTTCCGGTACTGGGGGTTGAACCCAGGGCTTCACACTTACATGCTTTGCAAGTGCTGTACCACTGAACTGCTACCCCCACCCCCAGCTTTTTTTTCTTAGTTTTTGAGACAGGGTCTCGCTAAATTACACACTGCCTCTGGTCTCGAACTTGTGATCCTCCTGCCTCCGCCTCCTGAGGTGCTAGGACTACACGTGTGTGCCACCGCACCTGGCTTAGTTATATATTTTTCAAAAGGACAAGCAATGTATGTTGCTGTTGTTACTAGGCGTTGTTGAGTCAGTATCTGACTCATAGTGACCCTACATACAACAGGTGAAACAATATTATTGTGCTTCTCTACTATTCATTGGGTTTTCAATGGCTTATTTGTTTTTTCGGGGCAGGGGAAGTGGGTTGCCGGGTCCTTCTCCCAAGCCTCTAGCACCTGGTGTTCCCAGGGGGTCTCCCATGCAAGTACTAATCAGGCCCGACCCTGCTCAGCTTCTGAGATCTGACAGGATCGGATGCCACAGTCATACGGCTGCAGGCAAGCAATATATAGTACAGAGTAACTGCTATCTATGATGTAAACTGCTTTCCAAACACAATGCTCCTAAATGGTAAAACTCCACACTTGACGTGGCACTGAATGATGTTATGGTGTTGATATGAAGTTACATGATGTTATGGTATGGATACGAGTTCCTAAAGTCTCATGTGTTGAAGGCTTAGTCCCCAGCTGCTGGTATTGTTGAGAACTGATTGGATCATGACAGCACTTATGTCATCAATGGATTAGCCCATTGGTGAGGTATGAATAGGCTAGTTGTGTGAAGCAGGTCACTGGGAGTATGCCTTGGAAGAGCGTATGTTGTCTTTCTCTCTCTCATTCTCTGCTTCCTGGCCACCATGGACTTGAAGTGAGCAGCTCTGCTCCACCATATCCTTCCTCCATAATGCACTGCCTCACCTCAAGCCCAGAAACACAGAGCCACATGACCATGGACTGAAACACCTAAAACAATGAAGCAAAATAAATTGTTCCTCCTGTTAAGTGATTTTATCACAATGATGGAAAAGCTAACACAGTAAACATTGCTAATTGCTTCTGCCATAATTTATAAGAGGGAGGTGTGTACTGTCTCCATGATCTTAAAGGTACGCTTAGAAAAATGAAATGGGTTTCTGTAAGAATACAAAATAGAAAAGGGTGAACTTATTTCCAAACAAACATCTATTCTAGTTATAGGAATTGCATGGTCATTCAAAGATTAGAGATGTAAGAAAATATTGAACAGACATGGTGAAGGAATGAATCCATTTCCTAATAAAATAAAAGTATTTATAATGTTGAAACTTTGCTAAACATCAGAGAAATCTACATCTTGAGTTTTTCATCTAATTCATGAAATTACAGAAAGCATTAAAATTAATGAAGAAGGTCATTTCCAAGGATATCATTTATATACAGCTTACAATTTCACTTGATTCAAGTAATCATTTTTATTAAGCTCTCTTCTCCTGTATCTTCAGAAATATAAGACATTTAATAATTTGTTCTATTAAGAACACAGGCATTAACACATATTAAGAAAAAAACCTGAAGCTGGAATTCTATAGTCTGCTAAAATGCAAATATTTCCATCTGTTCATTCACCAAATCAGAGAATAAAATACAACATGTCAATAGACAGAACACTTTAAAACAAACAAACAAAACAAAAAAAACATGGCATTCATGAGGGGCCCTGTGCTAGATATGGAATGTTACTTTTTGCCTAGCTTCTCACAGGATTCTTGTTGTTGTTGTTAGGTGCCGTCGAGTTGGTATCCAACTCATAGCAACCCAACATACAACAGGCGAAACACTATTGTCAATGCTTCTCTGCTGTTCATAGGGTTTTCAATGGCAGATTGATTATTGGGAGCGGGTTGCCAGGTCCTTCTCCCAAGTCTCACAGGATTACAGACTACATATTTCTTTTTCTTTTCTTTTTTTCTTTTTTCTTTACAGCAAAGGTGTTGTTGAACCCAGGGCCTCATGCATGCTAAGTATTCTACTACTAAACTGAATACTTACCCCCATTTTTATTTTGAGACAGGGTCTCAATAAGTTATGCAGGCTCCCTCTGGCCTCAAACTCCCAATGCTCCTGCCTCAGCCTTCTGAGTCTCTGGGATTACAAGTATACACCACGGTTCCCAGCTCAGAATACCTATTTCTGCACTGCAGCTTACATTCTTTTCTTATTCCCCTTAAACATTAAATTCATCATATTCAACAACTAAACAACATTTCAATTCCCGTCCCATTCTTCAGTATCTACAGATCATCTTTATCAAATACCTGCCCAATGTGGGAATCTCAAACACATCCATGGCAGATGGCAACTTCTCTCATCAGTGGACACATAATATTTTTCTCAAGGCAAGGAAGGGTATTTTTGACAAACCTGAGGAATAATGTCATCCAGCTACATTCTAGAGGTCTCGGAGTGACTGGAGAGAAATAGCTAGCACTTATCTTTGTATTGAGTCTTTGATTATCAGACCCATTTCAAACCTACCTTCACTGGCCTTCTTTCTACTCTTCGGAGGCCATGTTTAAGGTTATTTTTATTCACTCCTCTATCTGTCTTTCATTTTCCTTGCAGTATTGCAGATAATAAGCCTTAGATGATGGGTTAGCCCGTGAGGACAATGTACTTAGGAAATATCTGTGCTTGTCTTTGAGTAGGCTCACATTCTCTTGGATTGGCAGAAACTGAGATACTGAGCAGATCTTTTATCCAAGGACCCTAGCAACGTCAGTAAAAGCTCTAAAACTAAGTTTCTCTTCCTCTATGTGCAGTCAGACACCTATTGCTCCACCATTCATATCTGGCTCACTGCAGATTCCCACGAGTAAGTTGAAGGCTGTTAATGCACTGCTCCTGTAGTGTCTTCATCCTTCAGGAACTGATCCTCTTCCCAAGGAATCTGTGAGAAGCTAGCCAATTCAAAAAAACATGGTGCCAAGTTCTTCTCTTGAGAAGGGTAGGAATGTATATCTGTAATCTTCATGGTAGGTAACCTGTAATACTACTTTCATTTCCCCATCTAGTGACCATGAGGAAATTAAGAATCGAAGAAAATGAATCATGAGGTCATAAATGAGACCTCTTTAATCCAAATTAGTGTGAGAGAAAAGTGACTGAAGTCACCTTGTGGTGAGAGGAATCTGGGAAATGATAGCATTTTGTAATCAGACATGGGAGATTCCGTAACTAGACATGGGCAAAAACCATGTGCCGCAGATATCATGACCATAATTTGGCAAAATATACCCCTTGGAAGCGATTCATGGGCTGAAAAATAAAAATGAGTGTGGTCATCTTATTACATGACTCAAGATTCTGGACACAGAAATGGTTTTCTCTGTTCCTTTAGGCAGGATCAAGCATTCCATCAAGAAACTCTGGGACTGAGAACAGCCACTTGCTAAGAGCTGGCACACAAAATAGTATTATTTACTAACTGGGAGTGGTAGTTGCAGAGTTACATCTTCTTAAAAGCAAAATCATTATTAAATCTAAGTTGTGCTGTTATATATGGGAGAAGGACCTGGCAGCCCACTCCCAAAACAATCCACCATGGAAAACCCTATGAATAGCAAAGAAGCACTGACACAGCACCTGGTATGGCATAGTGTCAGGGAGAGCTTTGCTCTGTTGTACATAGGGTCACTATGAGTCCCACCTGATTCATAGGCACTTGACAACAACAAACACCACACTGTTCTATAGATGGAACAAAGTTGAACAAAAGAAGAAAGAGAAGAAAAGAAGAAAAGGAAGTCAGGAAGGGAGGAAGGGAAATAATGAGGGAGGGCTGGGTGGGAAGCATACATGTCAGTCAAAGAGAAAAAAGGGAACTATTAAAAGCTAGGGAAGGAGGACAAGGGGGAAATGGGGAAGAGCAAACGGGGACACTGAGGACAAAAGGAAAGGTCTAGACCTGATTTCTGGTGCCTTGGAATACACATCCCTCCCTGAGGCTGTGCTGTGTGATTCCAAATTGAGGTTCCCCGGCAGCCTGGGGACCAGGATCAAAGCACTTGCTTTGGGCACAGAGCAAAGGGACCCCCATGCCCCCCCTGCCTCTCAGGTGGACTCTGAACACTGTCCTTCTTTTCTTAAGTTCAGACTTCTGGCTCCAAGCACTTCAAATCACCAGTGAGCTTGAAAGCAAGCTCTTCAGTGGAGAAAAAGCAGCTTCCTTTAGGGCAGAGACAAACAGATCTGGAAAGGCGGAAGGTGCGCTCAGGGCGCCCCTGCGTGAAATAAAGCTAAATTCTCCTAGAAAGTCAGGCCTTTAATTGTCTTTAAGTCCCAAATAATTAATTACAACCGTCATTTGTGAACAAAGCCAATAATATTTTCCTTTCAGATCCTTGATTTTCATTTTCCAAATTACTTTAAGTTAAAATTAGTTTTATGTAAAGAACAGATTAGCAGTGAAAGAAGGGAAATGAGCGTAATTCCCTGGGAAGGAGGGTGGGAAGAGAGGGTAAAAATGTCATTATTTCTCCATTGTTATTGCTTATTCTTGAGGGGAAAAGTAGCTTAAGTTTCCAGAAACTTAATCTTTCCTGAAACTTAGTAATTGGTGTATTTTTAAAAAGTGTAGAAAGCCAGACTCAGAAGTTTTTCTAGGGGAGAAAATCATTGGCAAGGAATCAAAATGCAAGGGTTTAGCCCCATTTCTGTCACTAACTTTGAGACTATACAAATAATTTAGGCACTTTTATTCTTTATCTGTAATATGAGTACTGTCCTATTTTTCAAGTTTGTAGAGGGAATTAAAGGAACGGGGAGTTTGCACAGCAAGGATTAAGAATTGTTTGCTGAATTCAGGAATGCATTTGAAAGCTCTCTGAATAGGTTAAAGCAAACTATTTTTAGCATCATAAAAAAATACAGAAAGAGGTTAACTACCAAACCCATACATATGCTTCTTCAAGGCAATATACTTATGTACACCAAGAGAAGCATTTTCTGTTTTACAGAACCGTTTACAGATAAGATCATTTTATGTCATTCGTGAATAGCCTTGCATCCTTTAAAAGGGCAGTTACCCTTCATATACCATGAAAGGAAAATCATTATTAAAGTTCTGTTACTTTTTTAGCTCAGTTGGTAGAGTGCTCCTCTGTGTGATCTGAGGCTCCAGGTTCAATCTCCAGCACCACAAAAATGGGAGGAAGGACCCAACAGCACACTCCCAAAACAATCCTGAAACAGCCATCAAAAACCCTATGAACAGCAGAGAAGCACTGACATGGTGCCAGGGATGGCACAGCCTTGGGGAGTGTTTTGTTCTGTTATACATAGGGTTGCTATGAGTCGGAGTGGACTTGACAGCACCTAACCACCATCACAACAAACTCTTTTCTGTTTGAACGAAACAACACTGACTTACTATTTTCTGTACATTTCCAGGGATTTACAGCTTTGGCTGCTGGGCATTCTGGTACTCTATATACCTTTGTAGATATTAATATTTTCCTAGGATATTTTTTCTGCTGCCATGTACCAATAAGATGAAGACATCCACAGTGAAGTTCCCAAAAGGCTTTACAGAAACAAGTGTCAACAGCTGTGTGATTCGCTTGCCTGTGCCAGCTCATTTGCTCTGAAGAGAAAAGGCACAGACGAGCAGATCCCACAATGATCAGCCCGAGTGAAGGCATTGATTATGTCAATGAAAAAAATAATTGGATACACAGTTACCATAAACAGCCTTTGAAGTAGTTCAATAGCTGTAATTCAACCCATTGCTATTATCTAGCCCTTGGCAGAGAAGCCAACTCAATTTCTGTACGGACAGATTTAAACAATAAGCATCTAGCCCATTGCCTAATATGAGAAAATTACTATTAAATGATAGTTGGACATGAATCTTGTATATGAGTTACTTCTGATTGCTATGAGAGAAAATTACATAAGCAGGCTGTTTCCCCCTTTTCAATTCCTGATTCAAATCTCAAAAAGATGCTTCCTTTTATTTCAGCTCTATTTTCATAATTTGCTTAATGTCCATAAGATAAGAACCTTCCTCTTTCCTCAAACATGTATGTATGCTTCTGTTTCCTGCCAGTGATGCTTTGATTACCTTCTGTATACATTATTGAGATGGTTGTGCCTTTCCAACCAAATCAACACAAATCAGCCTCATTTTCCCCACTCCCAGAAGTGGAGGTCTTTCCCAGGTACACACCCTTCCACCCAGCCCTGCACCCTTCCCTTTCAGACCTTTATGTGGGCTTTGTGCATTATGAGACTTCAGTGGTTCTCAGACAAGCAACATCAGCCTCACGTAGGAACTGGAACTAGAAACAGTTGAGGGTGGGGGTTCACTCTTGATATAAAGTTTGAGAACCATTGTGAGGTCATTCCATGGTCCTCAACACTAACTACATATCTGAGTCGGGTATAGCACTGGCCAATTCCCAGGTCTCCACTCACAGAGATTATGATTAACTCCTCTGGAACTGGCATTTTTTAAAAGTTCCCAGATGATTCCAGTATTATACCAAGGTTGAGCTCACTGATGCTGTGGCCTTTCTCCTGTACTGTCTACCTCATTCTTACCACTGGATTATTTCCTTTAGCATATATGAACACTCTAGCTGCTTAACTTTTTAAAAATCTCTCCTCCAGATGCCCTGAAGGTTCCTTTCCAGAGAATATGTTTCTGAAACCATATAGAATCCCCTCCCTTCCCTCATGTCCTGCTTATATCCAAACTTGTCCTTCAAAAGTTGCCAATGATCTAATTCCATCTTTCCAAATCCAAATGATGCTTCTGTTCCCTCCACAGCCCCCCTCACTTTTCCTCTGCGTCCTGAACTAATCTTCATTTCTTAGTGTCATGATGCCAAGACCTTCGCTTCCTCCTCCCAGATGAGGGCTCTTTTCTAATATCTTTTGTGAGACTTTCTTTCTCTGCCCAACTGCTAAAGTTTGGAGATCCTCAAGGCATATGCATGAATTATCTTTTCCTTCTTTCATTCTCTTTCCAAAAACGTTTTGATCTATTTCCTTGGCTTTGAATAGGCCCTTCAAAGTAAAACCACACATCTATCTGAGATTTTTCCCTGAGTTCCAGAGCTTCCCTATTGTCTTGAAAACCTCAAAGATATCTCCATCTTCATCTGGACAAACCTGAGCTCTTACCTATGACCTCTTAGTCTTCCCGAAGTAGGTAATACCATCATTATCCACCAGTTCCTTGAGCTGGATGTCAATCTCTGGGTGTGGTGAGAACACATTTCCCTTCTTTAACTCTTCATGCCCCAAGGAATAGAAAGTCCTGTAAATCCAAACTGCAGGATATCCTGAAATTTATCTACCTTCTATCCTTATCATTACCACCTGAGTCTAAATCCCTGTGATTTCTTACCTCCATGGTTGCCTTTTAATCTATTTCCTACATCCAGCTTGGTCACATTGCACTCTATGGAGCTGCTGGAAGACTCATTTGAAAATCTCAATAAGATCTTCTAATTCTACGACTCAAAATTCTTCTGAAGTTTCTCATTTCATTCGTATCAAAGGCACTCTTCTTACCCTGCATGATTGTGGCTTGGTATTCATTTGGCTTTACTTTCTTATACACTATTTTCCCTACCCTTAACCTTGCTCACTTTGGTCCAGTCTTAGAGGTATTTGTTCAGTTGTCTGTTACATACATCTCCCACCCCAGCCCCTACTGACTACTGACTACTCCCCCCGCCCCCCGTACTGGGGACTTGAACTCAGAGCCTCCCACATACTTTGTAAATGCCCTACCATTGGGTTGCACCCCCAGCACATTCTTAATTTTTTTGTTTTGTTTTGTTTTTGAGTCAGGGTCTTGCTAAGTTACACAGGCTGCCCCTGGCCTCGAACTCATGATCCTCCTGCCTCTTCCTTCCAAGTCACTGGATTATAGACAGGTGCCACTGTGCCCAGCTCCCTGTGGACTATTCTACTGGCTAGGCTATTCTTTAAAATATGTGGATCTCAATTTGACACTTTATTATGGAAGAGGCTTTCCATAACCAATCCATTCAGAACTGGCTCTCCAGTGTTATGCTATGCTACAGTTTCTATCACTGTGGAATTAAAACTTGTAAATACACATCTGTTTGTAATCACTCCTGTTGTCACTTAGCCCCATTAGACTATAAGCACAAGGGCATGTCTGCTTTGTTCAGTTTTATCCTTAGTATCTGTCAAAGAACTTGAGAACATGATCCACAGGAAATACTCAGTTTTTATTTTTTTGAGACAAGGTCTTGCTCAGGCTGGCCTTGAGCTAAGGATCCTCCTGCCTCAGCCTTCTGAGTGCTAGGATTCCAAGCACATATGACCACACTCAACAATACTTTTTTAATATATAAATTTCACATTTGTATTGGCATGAAGCAGCAATCAATCTTTTCCCTCTAATAATAAATTGAAAAATATAGTGACTTACTCTTGAACAAAATATTTGAAGATCCATATATACATAAATATATATGTATGTGTATATATATATTCTTCAGGAAAAGTACAAGATTTCAACATCTATAACAATCATATTTGAGGGCAAAGTAAAATAAGTAGTAAAAAAAAGCATTAACATTATTTTGCCAAAATTCAGTTTGGTGTTTGCTTTTTGTTAAGATTATATGAGCGTTTTACTTCTTTTGTTCATCATTATATTTTGCTCTAAGTGTGAATTTACTCAAAGTAGTTTCTGTTCCAATACAATGAATTGTACTTAAATTCTATTCCTGCCTTGCTTATTTTTCCTTTTCTCAAAAGGACATCTTTTGGTGTTAGAGGTGAAATAACAACAGAGAAAAAATAAAAATTATGCAATATTGGTAATTAACTGAATAAATCCTCTACATTGATGTGGGCCTGCAGAGGTAACCCTGTGGCATCCGATCCCATCAGATCTTGGAAGCTAAGCAGGGTTGGGCCTGGTTAGTACCTGGATGGGAGACCACCTGGGAACACCAGAAGCTGTAGGCTTGGGAGAAGGACCTGGCAACCCCCTCCCAAAAATCAATCTGCCATTGAAAACCCTATGAACAGCAGAGAAGCACTGACAATAGTGTTTCCCCTGTTG
>VMDO01012402.1:29470-62426 GCA_007922755.1 Pedetes capensis | reverse complement strand
ACTGATGATTGTAGATAGTGAAAAAAATGAGAGAGGGGAATGAAGATAGAGTAAAACAGGAAAGAAGGGAGGGAAGAAAAGAGCTATCTTGATCCATAGATGATATTACATACATAGAAAATGTATACAAAAATTATCTGAAGTCCAATTGTTACAATTAATGTTAATAATGGTTGTAGAATATAGAAACAATACATAAAATCAAATATGCTCACATAAGTCAGCAATAAACAGAAGAAAATTAAACATACGGAAATAAGTGTAAATTACTTAAGAATAACTTGAACAAAAAATATGCAAGAGATCATAGCTGTATTAGTCAGCCATCATAATTTTAGGAAAAAAAGCCAACCCAAACAAAAATAGGGGGAAAAGATATTTGCTAGGTCTCACAGACCATAATGGTGGCTTGGTAGGTGTGGCAAAGTCAGGCATTAGGGCCCTTGGCAGATGGCCTTCCATCTTTTGATCAGGAAACAGAGAGTGAGCTGGATCATAGGTCTGGATAAAGACTTCCAAAGGCCCACCCCAATGACATCACTTCTGCAAAACTAACACCCATCTCCAAATTTCCACAAGCACCAAAACTAGTGCCACTAGCTGGGGACCAAATTTTAAAGCATCTTTGCGGGTACTTTATAGTCAAACCATGACAAAAGCATGAATAATATATATATTATGCATACAGAAGTATATCATAGTTATGTATTGAAGGCTTTAATATGGTGTGGATATAGAGATATCATAATAAGATGCCTGAAAGTAAATTGTAAAACAATTCCAAACCAAATTCAACACACTTTTCTGGAACATGATAGGTTCTGAATTTATCTGCTAATACTTAGGTCTAGGGGCTAGGGTTTAGCTCAGTTGGTAGAATGCTACTCCATATTTTCTGAGGACCTATGTTCGATCCCCAGCACTGCAAAAATGGGAGTGTCTGGCAGTCAACACCTGAAATAATCAACCATTGAAAAGCCAATGAGGGTTGCTATGAGTGGGACAGGACTTGACAGGACCTACCACCACCACCACCACCACCACATAGGTCTAAGAATAACAAAGGAAATCTTAAAGAAGAATAATAAGGAAAGGTCTTTTCTTACCATATGTGAGGACATATTACAAAGGAATAGTAATTAAGAGAGTTTTGTATTGACATGGCATAGACAATTACGCTCATAAGAGAATATTCACAAACAAATCTACTTCACATATGACGTAAATGACTGTTCAAATCAGAGAAGCATTTTGTTTTTTTCTTAATTGATCTAAGTGATAATAATTTACTAAAAATAATACCAAAACAATGTATTTAGTGACTACAGATGATAAACATAATGAATGACAACAATGTTGCAAAAGAAATATTTTATAATGTGCTCCATTATATTGTAGATGCATTACCTATGAAGCCATGTAATCTAATTTTTATATAACCATGGACCCCTCAAAATGTTGATTGTGTAATTAAAGGGCTGAATTTTGTATTATTAAATAATTTATTTATCTAAAATCAGTTCAATTTGATTAAAAGCCCAAGATGTGAAAGGGAAAGCTACAAAACTACTAAAATTATAGTAGAAATTACTTCACAATCTTGTTGCAAAGAAGAATTTCTTAAAGAAGATGCAAAAGGCACTAGTGTATATATTTACATCAGTGTCATCTTGGCAACATTAAAATACAGGTCTTTTTTTATTCAAAAAGAGTATGAAAAGAGAAGTTATAGAAAATGAGCCTGGTGTGGTGGTGCATGCCTATAATCCCAGTGACTTCAGAGGCAGGAGGATCACAAGTTTGAGACCATAGGCAGTCTGCACAATTTAGCAGGCCCCTGTCTCAAATGTAAAAAAAAAAATGGGCTGAGGGTGCAACTCAATGGTCTAGCATTTGTAGAGCATGCAAGTGCGAGACCCTGGGTTCAACCCCCAGCATCTCAATAAATAAATAAATAAATAAACAAATAAATAAATTTATAATAGATAAACTCAATAAAGGACATTTGTTTCTAGCCAAGCTGTAATAAAAAAGTCTAAGTTTTTTTTTTCCTCCTGTCTTAAATAACTAAGAAAAAAAGTAATTTATGCCACAATATATTTTTATTATATTGCTTAGGTCAGGGATTCATAGGGAGTAAGGGAGAGGGTTTCAAATGCATTAGTTTGTAAATACTGCAAAAAGATTACCACAAACTTAGTGACTTAAAAAATACCTATTTATTATATGGTTCTGTGGGTCAGGAATTTGGGCACAGCTTATTTGTGTTCTTGCTCAAGATCTCTGAAGACCCCAATCAGGTTTTCTGCAGGGCTCCATTTCTGTCTGGTGGATACACTAGGAAAGATCTGCTTCCAAGTTCTTTCAGGATGTTCGCATAATTCATTTCCTTCTGATCCCAACATCTAATCTGCCATTGGCTAGAGTCTGCCCTGAAGTCTAGAGATGGCCAGGTTTCCTGGCTTTTGGTATTCTCCATGGGCAGTCCACAACATGGTGGTTTACTTCAAAACAAGCAGGATAATCTCTCCACTCTGTTGAAATGGATTGATCTATAATCTAATTTATCCCGGATGTGATATTGCATTCTCTTTAGCATATTCTGTTTGTTGGCAGCATGTCACAGGCTCTGCCAGTACACTAGGAGAAGGGAATATAAAAATATGTAACTCATGGGGACCTCCTTGGATTGTGCCTGCCACAAGAAGTCAGCTGGGATCATCGAGTTAGAGCACAGAAAGAGAAAGCTATATAGAGAGAAGAAAGCTGTACAGAATGAGTGATCTGGAAGTCTGTAGTGGATCTGTAGTGGATCTCCCAGCACCTTCATGAGAAGAAACTACTTGAGGTAAAGGAAAGAATTACCTGAAAGAAGGTGCTATGTTCTTATCGAAGTGATAAAACCTCTCAGTGAATAAAGCAGTGGATAGTGTGCTCAGTAGAGAGGAAATTAGTCTGAAATTAGGGACTTCACTCACACTCAGAATAAATTGTAAAGAAAGCTTTAAAAGGATCAACTATTTCCGATATCTACATATACAACAAACCTCAAAGCACTTACAGGAATAAAAAATATCTTGGTTGCCAACAAGGTAATTTTCACTATGTCTGACATCCAATAAAAAATTACCAAGAATGCAAAGAAGCAGTAATACATAAATGAGGAGAATGAGTCAATAAAAACAGACCCCAAAATAATATAAAGTCTGTTTCTAGTAAAAAGATTAAAATTGTGATATAGTCACCTCCTCAAATACTAGTTAGCAATGTTTTTCAAAATGTTGATTTACCTCTGAAAGTTCTTGGGACACTTTCAGAGATTCTGAAAGCTGAATTTTTTTTCTATAAAAATATTAAGATACTTTTTGTCTAAAATGACTATTAAAATTTTCAGGTTTTCTAATTACATATCTGTGAGACTGGATTTTCTTATATATTTCTGTACACTTTCTATGCATAGTTCTTTCTTTCTTTTTTTGTGTTTTTGTTTTTGTTTTTGTTTTTGCGGTACTGGGGGTTGAACCCAGGGCCTCATGCCTGCATACTCTGTAAGTGCTGGACCACTGAGCTGCGCCCCCAGCCCTTTTTTCTTTTCTTTTCTTTTTTTTTCTTTCTTTCTTTCTTTCTTTTTTTTTTTTTTTTTTTTTTTTTTTTTTTTGAGACAGGGTCTCACTAAATTACGCAGACTGCCTCTGGTCTCGAACTTGCGATCCTCCTGCCTCTGCCTCCTGAGCCGCTGGGATTACAGGCGCCACTGCACCTGGCTTCTATGCATATTTCTTTACATACTTTTATAAACCCATTAAAGCAAATTAAATGGGGAAGAAAATATTAGAATCCATATATCTCCTAAGTCAGATATAAAAGAAAGTTGAAAGTATCTGAAATAAAGCTACTCTTCTCACTAAATAGTTTAACATGTAATTATTTTTCTAAAATATTATTGCTATATAAAAGAATATTTGTGGTAATTTTAGTAAAAAGAATTCATTAAATATCTATTTTCAATTCTAATATGGCAAATGTTGGTAAATATAACAAACCGATAATTTCTATTGTTCTCAATAATTTTAGAGTTTAAGATGGGATATGCAATCAAAATGTCTGATTCTTGCTACTATGTACTGAGCAATATCTATACTAAGCAACCTATATTTGTCTCACAATCAATGATTAAAAGCCAGTTTCCTATTAATATAAAATATGTATGTTCATTATCAGGCATGTAGATTATATAGTTTAGAAATCACATGCAAGTGGTAGAAATATATTCCAAGGACATTATATTCACAAAATCAGGATTTTGGTAATGTTTAACAAAAGGAGGAGGAAAATGGTAATTAGGGAGGAATGCACAAGGAAAGCAGGAAAATCCTAAAACCAGGCAACGTTTGATTATTCGAGTATTCTTTCATCATGCCTAAAATTGCTCATTTATAACTTATGCACTACTCAGAAGGCATATCTCACAATTAAAATGAATAAGAAATGAATTAATCTAGGAAAATATTTAAAACTAGAAAAAATAAACATAATGGCATTAACATTAGGCAGAAAAAATTATTCCTAATGATTAACAGTTTTATAAATCTAATACAAAAGAAAAAGCCTAAATCTTAATGTGAATGATAAACAGTTTTAAAATTATGTACTGCACAAATGTAAGCCTTTCCTTCCCCATCCAGTTTTTATTCCATACTGTATCATTTTAGTAACATTGTCTAGACCCTTCAGTATGTCATTCCATCTGTATGGCAATAACATGGTCATGAAGAACCCCCAGACATTCAAGATTTTGCACCTTCATTTGGACAGATGAAATGTTCTAGAGAAATTAGCAATGAAGTTGAAGAGATCCTGATTACTGTATTTGCCAGTCTCAAATGCTCTTGGATATTCCATTTCATTGTATTTCTTTTAGCAACTTACTCTCACCTTCCCATAAGACCTAATTTAAACCTCCTCTTTTTCCTTTACCAACTTCTACCTTCCTACTCTCAACATTATTATTTATTAATGTTGATAAATAATAATAGTCTAGAAATAGTTGGAAAGGAATAGCCTTATTTTACAGATATCAAGCAAGCAATCTTCCTCCTTCTGAACACATTATATTATTCCCTTCCATTCTACTTTCAAGACTACTTCCTATACATGGTTTTGGAGTCTACTCCTCTCTCCTCTGCATTTGTACAAAGAATTATTAAATAATAAATATAGGGGAAAAACAATCTTAACAGTTGACGCCTTGTAGAAATGTGTTATGAACTAATCTTTGCAATCCGATGTCAATATTTTGAAATTTTCAATAGGAAACATCTAAATATATATTTTATATATTCAAAATAGAGGATTTTAGTCATAACAGAGCCTCCCCCCAACAGAGAAGCTTAGTGAAGTTATATACTTATCATCTTTTATTGTTAAAATACAATAGTGTGCAGGTAGTGCACAAGATAAAGCAGTGTATGACTTGGAAACAGAAACTACAATAATTAAGAAATTTTTACTGATGATGTGTCTTAACTTTGTAAATTATAATTACAATTGTGTAAAAATAAGAGGACCTTTAAAATCAAATGACCACATAACTCATCTTCAACATAAGCACTGCATTTCAATTTAATGTAATAGAAAATATTGGATACATGCTTTTTATTACAATACAGATATTAGGGAATTCAGGAATTTATGATATATATTGCAAAATATTAAATGCTCAGAGTAATGTTAAAATTGTCACTCTTCTGATACAATTTTAAAATATTTTAAAATTGTATTCTAACAATAAGCAACACTATTCAGTTTTCAGCTATGTAAATTACCATTGGAAATATATAATACTCTGTTGCTTCATCTTATCAGTACTTTAAAAGGTATATATAAAACCAAACAAAATCTGTCTTCATTTATTTATGATGTAAAAGAAACTGAACTATTTCTTAACACTTTTCTATGTTTTCTGTACTGAAACTCCTGTTATCAACATTCCCCCATGAAGGAAAAGTGAAAGGGGTGTCACTATACCTCCACAAGATCCTCCTCTGAGGTGCCAACCAGTGCCTCCTGCTATTCCAGCTGCATATGATACTAAGTTATGTTAGAGTTGAAGGACTGGCTGAGGACAGGACTTGACACTGGTATAGCTGCTTCTGAAACTGCTGGGGAGTCATCCTTGCTTCTCTAAGCAACCCCATACAGGGAGGGAGAGTGAGACTTATTCCTATAAGTAACCCCAGTGCTGGGAATAACTTGTCAGTGGTGCAGCCTTGGGGCATCTCTTTGGGAACTTCTTGGAGGGATTTTTCTTCTTGGTGGAGCTATACATAAAGGCTGTTCATGAGTCTCCCATGGTCCCTGGAAGAAACGCAATAAACTCATGGTTCACTAAGTGTAATGTGATCCATCCTTTGGCCTGTCTGCATTTGCCTTTGACTTTCATATAACACCATCTAAATTGTTTCTGTAAATATATATCTTCAGAATATAATTCTTGGAGCATAAAACTGCTAGGAGATAAAGGAGCAACTTATACATATCACTGTGTACATTGAGATCACTATATACTCAAAGAAAATATGGAATTTATTAAAACAAGTCTTTAGAATTTTTCAATTTTAATTATCTATAAATGTTATCTCTGTTGAGCCTGGAGGCACAAACAGCTGAAGAGGGTGTGGTGCAGAGGCTCTTAAGGACACACTCTGGGGACAGCTTCAGAGAGCCAAATCCATTTATTTTAAGGAGAGGCTCAGCTTATATAGCAATCAGCCTAAAGCAAAAGTAAAAAGGTATTGCATCAAAATTGCACTATGTAGTGAGCGCCAGTGTGCTTGTTGAATTAGATCGCCCAATAATGCTTGGCCATGTCTCAGGCAAGTCTGGGGCATGCCCTAGGCAAGCCCTCTAAAACAGGAAACAGGCAGGAGAGTACTTGAGGACAAAAAAGTTCGGCAATGGTAACTGTCCCATCATATGGGCCTGTGTGACTGGGTGTGCCTCAGGTCACAGATAAGTAGGCTTATTGTGCTAAACCTGAGAGGCCCATACCTGGGCAAGGTATGCCTCAGCCTAGCCCTTGTCCTTCCCCACAAATCCCAAATCTGAACTTTACCTTTTAGAGAAAAAGTACCCGTGTAGAAGATCTCCAGGTTACCTGTTTCCAAATTATAATTATGTATGTCAGGGGCATATTCAAAAGAAGAAAGAAGAAAAAGTTGGAAATTATTACTTGCGTTTTAATTTTGAAGAAAATTGTTCTATGAAGAAAAGAACTGGTTTCCTACAGATGAATATTTATAAAATATCTATTTTTTTCTCTGTTACTGAGAGGTTGAACCTAGGCCCTCACACATGTGTTGCAAGTGCTCTACCACTGAAATCAGTCCAATTTTTACTCTTTATTTTTTGAGACAGGGTCTCACTAAGTTGCACAGGCTGCCTCTGGCCTCTAACTTGTGATCTTTCTGGTTCAGCCTATGGAGTTACTGGGATTACAGACATGCACCACTGTGCTGGGCTTGAAATATCTATTTTTAACAGGAATTATGACACTATATGTGGTACAAACACAATTAACAAGATAGACAAGCAACAGCAATAACAACAAAAAACTATTGAACCTCATGAAGCTGATCATGTAGTAGAAAAAAAAACACAGACCTGTAGCTGTCCAGTGAAGTGGTGAAAAGAAACAGACCTCCATGAGTATTTAATTAGATAATGAAGAGATGAATAATTCCAGCACAGCCTTTGGGAGGAAAAAGCATTTAGAATTGGGTTTCACAAATTATTTTGAATTACTATAGGACAATTAAGGAGAATTTTGCATTCTCAGTGAAGAAAATGACATTGATAAATCCAGGAAATGTTGAAAAGTCAATAGTATATGTAAGAAATATATTTTTTCTAATATAATTGATCATCATGCAAAATTTATACATATGAATGAAAACTTAAGATTAATGATTTACTTTTTTCCTCCCAATATCTGTACTTCACAAACCTACCATTTTCCTATGCTGTGGATGCTGCTTGCAATTAAAATCCATCTTCTCTCTTCTTACTATATGTATGGCTTAATTATCAAGATAAACTGAGTTTTAAAAAAGTTTGGTTAATTGATAAGATCATACCCTAAAATCTGTAAGATTTCAGAGGAGGAACACTTAGCTTGAGTGTGGATGGAGTATCAGGTTTAGAGAAGTGGCCTTCAACCTTTTTGGCACTATGTGCTGGTTTCCTAAGAAACAATCAATTTGTTCACAGACTGGGGGTTTGGGAGGACAGTTTTGAGATGATCCAAGCATGTTATATTTATTATGTAAATACAGGTGAACCTTTGATTGGTCACTCACTGCTCACACTGGGGCTATTTCATGACCCAGGGGTTGGGGTCCCCTATTCTAGACTATATAAATAGTGAAATGTATTAAAAGGTGAATAGGAAGATTATCCAGAAAAGATAAAAAGTCATGATAAGAAAGATGAGATTCAGGGATAATACCAGACACCATACATTGCATTAACATGAGGCACACAATAGAAACAGCTGGTGTGAGAGAAGAGGTTAAGGCAACTAGATGTAAAGGTTCCTGAGGATAGGAAATGGGAATAAACAAAACTATAGAAGTAGGAATGGGTGATTGCTACAGAATATTGTATATATGCTATGTTTAAAAAACACAAACAATACCCTAGAGAGAAATTATAGCTATGTAAAGTGTTATAAGCAATTTAGCCAATTCATTCTGGAGATGGGTTGAGGAAGAAGAAAACTGGGAAGGAGGAAGTAGTTACAAAGTCAGAGCCGAGTTCATAAGTACTTGAGCAAAAGACAGTGGAGTAGAATAGTCAGATTAAAAAACTTCTATAGCAGGTAAACTTTTTCAAACATAATTTTTTATTGAACAAAAAACCTTACTTCATAGATCTACAGATGAGTAAAAGAAAATCCTTGTGTTCTTGAAACTCACAGCTTGGCAGTAGAATACCAAGAAAACAACCATAATACAAAGTGTGGAGGGAATGAAGAGTGCCTGATTATGTTTTCTGAGGCCAAGTATGAGTAATTTACAAAACCACTGGTGGGAGACTGGGTTTTTATAAGATCTGGGGCCCCACTGAAAACATGTGAACAAAGAACCAACTTTAGAAAGTCTGTTTTAAAAAGGCAGTTTTAGAGCCCCTAAAAGTGAAGGACTGAAAGGGAACAGAATTCAGATCTAAGTGAAGGGAACAGCAATTTAGATAAGAGATAGAGTATTATCTCTTACCTATAGTAAGTGGAATCTCTTACCTATAGTGCCAGGGGTAGAGAAGGTAGATAGTAAATAAAGTTAGAAAATAAAATAGGCTGGACTTTATTAATTTAATGAGGGATTTGAGCAGAAAGAAATAAAATATCTATCAAGTTTTTATTTATGGAGGTGAGTATATAGTTTTAAACTAAGACAAGAATAAAGGAAGACAAAAATGTAGGAGAAATATCATCTGTAAAAGGAAGGTAAAAAATTGTTTAGACATTTTGAGTTTGACATCTCTTTCAAGAATAGAGAAATGATTTAAGTTTTCAGTGTGAAATTCCTAACTTACAATTAAATAAATAAATGCATCCTAAATCTTTTCTTTTACTTCTAGTTTTACAAAAATATTGTCATGATTGGAATCCCTCTGTCATCATTGCTGCATTTATATATTCTTATAATCCTGTGTGGATATTTTTCTTTAACCACTTTTCAGTTTTCATTTAAACAAGTGAATCGAGATAGATATGACAGTAAATAATACAAATATAAAAGCTAGTTAATCTTAATATATGATTATACTAAAATGTTTAGAAGAGATAAAAATGACTATTTTTCTATTTCATTGGACATTGTTAAGAAAATATAAAAACAGTATCATTGAATACATGCAGCTAGTTATGATAGCAACTACTCCTTTGATGAAATGATCTCAGCTCATATTCTACAAAGCAAGTCAATATACAATGATCCTTGAAAGAAGAATGAGAAATTGTAAGTTTAAGGAATAATGAACTTTTGAAAATCTACAACAAATAAAGATAAATGGTGACTGGTCAAAGTATTATAGAATTTAATACCACATTTCAATAATTATATATAATATTATGCCTTTTTGTCAATGGTCTCTAGAAGTTAATCTAAATTCCTGAGAAGATATTTTTATACCATTATTAATAATTCTTTATATTATTTCCAATTTAAGTATATTGCCTTAACCAAACAAGACTACAATTGGTTTCAAGGAAGCTAAGAACTAAGGTTGGATATTCTATTGGAAATATATGCTAGTGGGCAAAGAATCATGAAGAATTTAAGAAAAATATAACCAGGCCCAACCCTGCTTAGCTTGTTCAAAAAATTGTTACAATTTTTGTTTAGATTTATTATATTTTTAAGTTATGTAAAGTTACTGAGGCTATAACAAAAGCATAAAGTACTAATCTGAGAGAAGCACCTGCTTTAGTGGAGTAGTAGTCCAATAGTGAAAATGCCATTTTGAAATGGGATAAACTTATGGTGCCTGCAGCCATAGCATCCGATCCCATCAGATCTCGGAAGCTAAGCAGGGTTGGGCCTGGTTAGTACTTGGGTGGGAGACTGCCTGGGAACACCAGGTGCTGTAGGCTTGGGAGAAGGACCCGGCAACCCACTCCCAAAAATCAATCTGCCATTGAAAACCCTATGAACAGCAGAGAAGCACTGACAATAGTGTTTCCCCTGTTGTATGTAGGGTCGCTATGAGTCAGATACCAACTTGAAGGCACCTAATAATAATAAACTTATGGTAAAGGTAGCTTGCTCCATCAGCTCAATATTTCTTAAACTGGAAAATTCCATTCTTTTCCTTACTTTTTTTTACCCTTAATTATAGAAAAACCTGAAGGGATGAGTCTGACCAGATATCCCAAGTGATCCTCCTAAGTCTTGTTAAGATTAGCAGTGGAATTCACATAAAACGTTAGAGGCCAAGGATTAAAGCATATAGCTGAACCAATAAGTGAGAATGATGTTGTTCCAGGGTTTTCTAACATAGATGGAAAATCTCTAGGAGAAATGATACTCATTTAGAGGACTTTCACAGGAAAATGAGACTAATATAAGAGGCAGAAGTTGTCAAAATGGAAAAAAATTGGATTTCATCATAAAGGACACACAAACATAAATGTAATGTTAAGGGGAGATGACATACAGAGGAAGGAAAGGGTAAGTAGATGCCCTTCACTTTCAAAAATACATCCTTTCTTATTATGGGGATTGGAGCCCTTAACTTGCTGTCACAATGAAGGAGTTGTTGTTGTTGTTGTCAGGGCCCCTGGAGTCGGTATTCAGCTCATAGTGACCCTACTTACAACAGGGGAAACACTATTGTCAGTGCTTCTCTGCTGTTCATAGGATTTTCAATGGCAAACTGATTTTAAGGCTTGGGTTGCCAGGTCTCCCAAGCCTACAGTACCTAGTGTTCCCAGGTGGTCTCCCAGTGACCCTACCTACAACGGGGGAAACACTATTGTCAGTGCTTCTCTGCTGTTCATAGGATTTTCAATGGCAAATTGATTTTTGGGCATGGGTTGCCAGGTCCGTTTCCCAAGCCTACAGCACCTGGTGTTCCCAGGTGGTTGCCTATCCAAGTACTAACCAGGCCCAACCCTCCTTAGCTTCCAAGATCTGATGGGATTGGATGCCACAGGGCTATGCCTGCAGGTAATGAATGAGTAGTCTCATAGGAAACAAACATAAAGGATTAGATTAAAGTCTTTGATAAGGAAGAGAGAAAGATGACATCAAAACCCATGGCATGTTTAATGTTGTTGTTTTTGCAAGATTTTTCAGTTTTTTCAAACCTCTTTGTGCAATTATATTGAGTTAGACTGAAATATAATACGTGCAGGTAGAATATGCCTATGAATGTGTGGTGTAACACCTAAATAAAAATTCCTGAAATTTAAGACACTTGGCCATATAAAGTATTTACTAATTTAAGTGACACTGAATAATATTAAAAAGAGTATTAACATGAATCTATGCTCTATTTCCAAAATGGCAAATGCATGATTCATTGGCCAGATCTATTTTTCCCCCCCGCAACGAAAAACTCAGTGTTAAATATTGAATTAGCAATGGCTCCATCTTAGATGATTTTGCTTCTTATCATTATTTTTGTGAAATTTATTAAATTATTAATGTTTTATGAGTTTATCAAATAAAATATATTCCTGCATCAGATACACATTTTTAGATTAAGGGATTAAAAGATCTATTATGTTTGTTTTGGCAAGTCCAGCCAATTTTATTGGCTCTCATCACTGAAGAATTCAAGCAGAGATAGTATAGGATTCAGCTTTCTTGGTACCTACATTTTCAGACAGATGAGTTGATCAAGCTATGTTACAATGTCTTAATAATTTAGCTAACAGAGAGTACCTACTAGATTCCAAGTACTCTACTAAGATCTTTACATCTAATAACTAATGCTTATAGCAATCCTCTGGGGAAGAGTTCTTTTTTTTATTAGAAATTTTTAATGTACATCATAATATGATTCATTTTGACATGCTTTTCATTGTGACAATTTTCATATATGCAATTTGATAAACATTATTTATATAGGTTACCCCTTACCCTCTCCTATGCTTCCCCCCTCCCCCCTTCTCATCTAAGTTTCCCATCCAAGTCTTCTCTATCTTTTACTTAGTAGTATTTTTCTATATGTCCTTGGGTACCAGTTCTGTTTAAGATAGAAACTTTTCCTTTAGTGGTCTTTGTTTTTATCTTGCTAGAACAATTATATGTGATTTCTAGTCCATTTATATTGACATCATTCTTATCTTCCCTCCCCCCCTTTTATTATGATCTGACCTTTGAGTAGGATTTTTTCCTTCTTGTAATTTTGAATCAGCTCCCTCTATGAGTGAGAACATGTGTTGTTTCTCTTTCTTATTAATGAGTGAACTACCATTTCAAGTAAAGCCCTCTTGTTTTATAGCCTATATTCATAAATATGTCACTGTCTTACCTCACCAAAAATATAAACAGACAAATAAGTAATAATAGTTCTTGGAAAATATTTTTAAATATGGCCACCCCATATGGAATATATAGTGAAGATTGAGGTCCTCAGATAGTGTACATATCTTTCATTTGCCTGGGAATTTTTTTCTGCAAGAGAATTAGTAATGTGTCTTTGTCTTTACTTGCAAAAGACTGAAAACTTGTTCCATCCTGTGGAATTGTAACTTTCCCCCAAAGGACGGTATTGAATGTATTTAGATGACTGGGCCTTGTTTTCCTTTTTTTTTTTTTTTTTTTTTTGGCAATACTGGGGGTTGAGCCCAGGACCTTGCATTTGTGTGATTTGCAAGTGCTGGACCACTAAGCTGCACCCACAGCCCATTTTTCCACTTTTTGAGACAGGGTCTCACTAAGTTAAGTAGACTGCCTCTGGTCTTGAACTTGCGATCCTCCTGCCTCCACCTCCCGAGCCACTGGGATTACAGGTGTGTGCCACCGTGTCTGGCTATTTTCCATAAATACTAACATTTGACCACTGAGTTAGGGAAGAAAGAAATGAGGGGTCATTTAGTATCTTCAGTGACAGCAACATTTATTCACCCCCATCTAAAATTGTTCTGAGAATAGATGTTTGGTTAAGTTTGAATTTCAAATAAGTAACAAATATTACTGTTTTAGTATAAATATGTCCTGTATACTGTTTGTTGTTGTTGTTGTTAGGTGCCGTCGAGTCGGTATCCAACTCATAGCGACCCTCATAGGGTTTTCAATGGCTCACTGTTTTGGGATTGCATTGGGAGTGGATTGCCAGGCCTTTCTCCCATTTTTGCGGTGCTGGGAATTGAACTCCGGGCCTCAGAGACTGCAGCGCAGCGCTCTACCCACTGAGCTAAATCCCAGCCAGTATACTGTTTAGAATATAATTATATTAAAATGTTTACTTGTTGTTGTTGTTAGGTGCCATCGAGTCGGTATCCGACTCATAGCGACCCTCATGGTACTGACCCATAATTCAAAATTAACTTGGTATCCTGTATTTTATTTGACAATGCTGCCTGCAGTGCCTTAATTATGCATCTTGTTAGGGCTTATTCATCAGCATCTTGAGAAAGCAAAGGGGTGGGTTAGTGGTAAGTTTATGATATTCCCTCCAGCTAATTTGGACCCAATAGTCATCCTACAAAAATTCAGGGCTCCACTGAATTATTCTTTAAATAGCCCATAAAATATCTCCTTAAAATAGACTATTTTAAATGCATATCACTACTTTGTTTAAAGTAATCTGAAAACTCCTTGTTGCCTATAAAAGCATACTTAATTTGACATATAAATCCCATTATAATTATATAGCTATATAATAATATATTTATATAACTATATCATATATAATGTTATAATTGTGTAATATTTATATAATTATTTGGCACATAAATCCTATTATATAATCTATGCCTTGCACACATCTCTCATTTTATTCCAGCTTTCCCTTTTATGACATGCACATTCCAACTCTGTGAAGTTATTTTATATTTCTTGAACACCACATATAACTGGTGCTGTTCTATGTTCTTTCTGCCTTGTTTGTCTGTATCTTCTCCATGCACAAACCCCTTTCATCCTTTATGCACTTGTTTCTTTGTATTTGGTAACCTTGTGATCGTTGCTCACGAAGTAGAGGACATATCCTTATTGTTTGTTTGTTTATTTATTTTAGTGGTATTGGGGGTTTGAACTCAAGGCCTCACACAAGCTTTGCAAGTGCTCTACTCATCCCATCATATCCTCTATCTCTTAAGTCTTACTATTATGTCACAAGACAATATTTTATTCACAAATCAAAAAAAGATAAAGTAGGTATTGATATATGTATACATACATATATATATATGCACTTGATTATCAAATATACTTTTTCAATGACAATACTTGCCTTTTTGGTGAAATAAGCAGAATAGGATATATTTTCATATGGATAAAAAGTAAAGGTGATAAAGGTCATTGCCACATCATTCTGATCATATTTTCTATAATGTGAAAGCAGGCTATTTTTTGTGAAAACCTATGTAGCTTTGTGGAGTTAGTGATTCCTTTTTTGAGCATACTTATAAATAAAGGCCTTGGCATAAGATGTATAATTCAGAATGGTCTATGCTTACTTTCTAGTCAGTTATTTCTTGATAGCTTTTTATAATAATTTGAAACACACACATAGAGGGAAGAGATTAAAATACTAGGAAAAAAACAAATTATAGTGCATATATTATTTTATGTAAATGTACTGTGCATATTTTAGTGATTTTAATGTTAAGTTAAAATTAAAACTTTACAGTAAAGCTTTCATTATTTACCTACCTGCCTAAGGAAAAGGTGGGAGATCAAAATGACTGAAGATAGGAAATGACAGAAAGGGTAAAGCTTTGCATAAATCAGGAGATTTTTTTTTTCTAATTCAAGATACTAAATAGCATTTGGCACAAAATATTACGAGAAACTGAATATTTAACTTGAGGCTGAGTTACTACTTGGAGATCAAAATAAGTGGAAATAATTATAAATAAAAAATGATCAAATCACAATTGTAAGTATTTGTTGTACTTAGAAATATTGTATAAGGAATGTTGTTGTTGTTAGGTGCCATCGAGTCTATTTCCGACTCATAGTGACCCTTATAGGGTTTTCAATGGCTGACTGCTTCGGAATTGCCTTGGGAGTGGATTGCCAGGTCCTTCTCCCATATAAGGAATAACACTATATAAAAATAAATTGAGTATTTTATTTATTAAAAACAGACTTCACCTTTTCGCTTTTTTTGTTTTCTGACAAAGCTTCACTATATCTCACAGGTTGGCTTCAATTCACAGTTTTCCAGCCTCAACCTCCTGCAATGGGATCCTAGGTGCATTACTACACTCAGCCTCGGAAATCACTTTGTAGGACCGTTTTAGGTTCACAGAAAATTTGAGATGTACAGACAAAGAATCTCTATATATTCCTTTTCCTTCCTTATACACAGCTTCCCTCACTACCAACTTCTATTACAGTGGAACACTTGTGACAATTGATGAGTCCACATTAATACAGCATTATCACCTAAAGTCCATAGTTTACATAAAGGTTCACTCTTGGTACTTTACATTCTGTGAATTTTCACAAAGATATGCACCATTGCAGTATCATATAGAATAGGTTCACTGCCCTAAAAACCCATTGTGATCTACTTATTCATCCCTTTGTTATTCAAACCCTGGCAGTTTCAGTGCTGAATAACATTCCATTGTCAGGAAGTCCCATGGTTTACCCATTCCCCTACTGCTATGGTTTAGATCTTGAATAGGGGCTTCAAGGCCCCTATTAAAGGTTTGGTCCTTAGAATAGTACTAGGGTGAGGTGGTAGAACCTTTGGGAGGTAGGGTCTTGTGGGTGGTCCGCTGGTCATTGGAGGAATGTCCTTGAAGAGGATTGTGAAACTATGGCCCTTTCTTGTCTTTCCTTTATCCTCTGGGTCTCATGATATACGTGATTTTGCCCTCCCACTTGTTCCTAGCACAATCAGCTGCCTTTCCATCCAAACCACTGAGTCAACTAAGACTGGATCATCCAAATTTGTGACCTAAAATGTAACTTTTCTAAGTTGATTATATCAGATATTTTGTTATGGTAATGGAAAGCTGACTAAAATACCTAATGCAGGACATTTTGCTTGCTTTCAAGTCTTTGTGATTATGAGCAAAATTTCAGTAAACATTAGCATGAAGGGTTTTGTGTGTACATAATTTTTCAACTCATATAGGTAAATGCCAGAAAATATTGCTGGATCATAAAATAAGAGGTCTCGTGTACAGCCATAACACCCTGGATCCAAACTTATCAGATCTTGGAAGCTAAGCAAGGTTGGACCTGTTTAGTACTGGGATGGAAGACCACCTGGGAATAATGTGTGCTGTAGGCTTGGGATAAGGTCCAAGCAGCCTGTTCCTGAAATAGCCATCAAAAACACTGTGAATAAAGGAGAAGCACTGACAAAAGTACTGGGCATGACACAGTGTTAGTAGAGTTTTCTTCTGTTGTACATATAGTCTCTATGAGTCAGACTGAACTTGACAGATGGCAACTAACAAAAACAACATAAAGCAAGTTAAGAACTGACTTATTCACAGTATTAAATCTTACTGTGCATGAACATGTAATACCTCTCAATTTATTGAGTTCTTTAATTTCTTTCATTAGAGTTTTGTAGTATCCTTCACAAAGATCTTGTGCATATTTTGTTAGATTAGTATTAAATTTCATTTTGTAGGTTGCTAACATAATGCCATTGTGTTTTAATTTTTTTGTGTGTGTGGTACTGGGGTTTGAACCCAGGGCCTCACACCTGCATGCTTTGCAAGTGCTGGACCACTGAACTGAGCCCCCAGCCCATTTTTTTAAAACTTTTTTGAAAGAGGGTCTCGCTAATTGAAGTAGACTGCCTCTGGTCTCGAACTTGCGATCCTCCCGCCTCTGCCTTCTGAGCTGCTGGGAATACAGGGGTGTACCACCATGCGGTGCACATTGTGTTTTAATTTAAAATTCCAATTGTTCATTGCTGGCATTCGGTAGCACTATCTTTTTTATGTAAGTAGAGGAAAATTTTCCTTTAATGATTAATTAATTAATAATTCATCCTAGATCATTTTTAACACAAGCACAAAAGAAGAAAAATGTAAAATTACACTTTCATACAAATACCAACACAACCTTTCAAGTTTTATTTTTTAAAGATAAAGCTGATATTTTATGTAATTTTTCATGGTATTTGATTTATGCATGTATGCGGATCTCCCATGTGTCTGTCAGCTTGTTGTTTTGCAGGGGCTTGTGTGTTGCTATGATTCTGAAAGCTATGTCACTAGTATTTCAGATAGCAGCAGGGTCACCCATGGTGGAGAAGTTTCAGAGCTTCTACAGCAAGACAGACTAGGGAGAAGGGCTTGGCAGCCCACTCCCGAAATAATTGCTGCTGCTGTTGTTAGGTGCTGTTGAGTTGGGCCTGACTCATAGCAACACTACATACAACATAATGAAACAATCCCTGAATCTGTGCCAGGCACAGGATCTCATCTATGTTTAAGCCCATTGTTAGAGACACTGTGTCAATCCATCTAGTTGAGGAATTTCCTGTTTTTTGTTGACCTGCCACTCTCCCAAACATGGTGTCCTCCCCAAGGATTGGTCCCTTCTGCCTAAATGTCCAAATTCTGTAAGATGAGGTCTATTCATCCTTGCTTCCAAGAAACACCCTGGTTGCCCTTCTTCTAGGACAGATCTGTTGGTTCTTTTGGTCTCCAGCACCATAATTCAAAAGCATCAATTCTTCTGTCTTCCTTATTCAATGTTCAGCTTTTGCAACCATTTGATGTGACTGAAAATACCGTGGCATGAATAAGACACACCTTCAACTTCAATGTGACATGTTTTCAGTCCTTTAAAGGCTTCTTTTGCCGCAGACTTTCCCCATGCAATGTGTCTTTTCATTCTTGACTGCTGCTCCCATGGGTGTTGATTGTTAGAACCAAGTAAAGCAAAATCTTGGACAACTTCAATTTTTTCTCCATTTATCATGAAGTTGCTTACTGACTCAGTTGTAAGGATTTTTGTTTTGTTGATATTGAGTCGCAATTCATCCTGAAGGCTATGTGCTTTAATCTTCATCAATAAATGTTTAAAATCCTCTTCATTTCCAGCAAGCAGAATTGTGTCATCTGTATAACATAGATTGTTAATGAGTCTTCCTCCAATCCTGATGCCGTATCCTTCTTCATAAAGTTTGCCTTCTCTGATTATTTACTCAGCATTGAGAATGAAGAGAGATGGTGAAAGGATACTGCCCTGACACACATAAAATTCTGACCTCAAGTGGCAATAATGAAGGATTCTGCAGAGAAAATATTAAATGATGCAGGAAACATTAAAAGAAGATGGAAAGAATACACCAAGTCATTATACCAAAAAGAATTGGTGGATGACCAACCATTTCAAGATGTTGGTGATCGCATGTTAGAATTTGGTCAGACCAATGACCATTTCATAGCAAATACATTTTTTCACCAACATAAACAGTGACTATATACATGGAATTCACCAGCAAGAACATAAAGGAACCAAATTAACTATATTTGTGGAAAGAGAATAGAAATGCTCAATATCAAATGTCACAAAGAGACACATGTTTCTCAACTTCAAACCAAACAGTGTTTCCATGTTCTGTTTGAATGATTGCCTCCTACTCTATGCACAGATTCCTCATGAGTACAATTAGGTGCTCTGGTATTGCCATTCTTTGCAGTGTTCTCCATAATTTTTTATGATCCACACAGTCAAATACCTTTGCATGGTTGATAAATATAGATAATTTTCTAGTGTTCTATGTTTTTGGCTAATATCCATCTGACATCAGCAATGATATCCATGGTTCCCTACCCTCTTCTGAATCTGCCTTGATTTTCTGGCTGTTCCCTGTCTATATACTACTATAGTTGCTTTTGAGTGATTTTTTGTAAAATTTTCCTCATGTTGATGTTGATAGTATCATTTTCACATTCAGTTGGAAGCCATTTTCTTGGGAATAGGCACAAATATGGATCTCTTCCAGTAAGTTGACCAAGTAACTTTTCCAAATCCCTTGGCATAAACATGTTAGCACTTCCAGTGCTCCATCTATTTGTTGAAACATTTCTATGGTATTCCATCAATTTATCCTTTCATTTTATCCTTCAGTAGCATTGTTTCCTGATCATATGCAACCTCTTGAAATGGTTGGTCATCCGCCAATTTTTTGGTATAATGACTTGGTATATTCTTTCCATCTTCTTTTGATGTTTCCTGTATCATTTAATATTTTCTCTGCAGAATCCTTCACTATTTCCACTTGAGATTAGAATTTTGTCTCCAGCTCTTTGCACTTTTCATTATAATATTTGATTTTTGTCTTCTCATGCAACCCTTTGAAATTTTCTATTTAGTTTCTTTGTCATGTTTTCCTTTTACTTTAGCTGCTTGATATTCAAGAGCAAGTTTCAGAGTCTCTTTTGGCATGTAATTTGGACTTCTCTATTTTCCTGTCTTTTTAATAATCTTTTGCTTTCCTCATGAATGATTTCTTTGATGTCCTGCCACAACTCATCTGGTTTTCTATCATTAGTATTTAATGCCTTAAACCTATTGTTGAGGTGGTCTCTGAACTCAGGTGTGATACACTCAAGGTCATGCCTTGGCTCTCGTGCACTTGTTCTAATCTTCTTCACTTTCAGTTTGAAACTGCTTATGAGCAATTGATGATCTGATCCACAGTCAGCACCTGGTCTCTTTGTGACATTTGATATTGAGCATTTCCATTGTCTCTTTCCACAAATGTAGTTAATTTGTTTCCTTTATGTTCTAGCTGATGAATTCCATGTATATAGTCACTGTTTATGTTGGTGAAAAAATGTATTTGCTATGAAATGGTCATTGGTCTGACCAAATTCTAACATGCGGTCATCAACATCATTTCTGTCTCCATGCCATATTTTCCAACTACTAAGCCTTCTTCTTTGTTTTCAATTTTTGCATTCCAATCACCAGTAATTATCTGTGTACATTCTGGTTGCATGTTTGATCTATTTGCAACCTTAGTTGTGGGTGCATAATTTGAATAATGGTCATGTTAACTGGCCTTCCTTGTAGGCACATGGACATTATTCTATCAGTGACAGGATTGTACTTCAGGACAGATCTTGAGATGTCTTTGTGGATGATGAATGCAACCCTGTTTCTCTTTAATTTGTCATTTCCAGAATAATAGACCATATGATTATCTGATTCACAATGGCCCATTCCAGTCCATTTTAGCTCACTGATGCCTAGAAATGTCAATGTTTATGCCTTTAAATTCCATTTTAATGATTTCTATTTTCCTAGATTCATACTATGTACATTCCATATTCTAATAATTAATGGATGTTATAAGTTGTTCCTCTTCATTTTGAGTTGTGCCACATCAGCCCTAGGCATTTACTCCATTTCCATCATTAAGATAGGCTCTACTTTGAGTAGTCAACTCTTCCCCAGTAGTCTTTTGAGTGCCTTCTAACCTGGGTGGCTCATTTTCTGGCACTATATCTGACAGTGTTTCTTGACTACTCATAGAGTTTCAATGGCTAATTGTGTTGCGAGTGGGCTGCCAGGTCCTATTCCCTAGTCTGTCTTAATCTGGAAGCTCAGCTGAAACCTGAACAAAACTGGTGGCCCTGTTGGTATCTGTAATAACTGTAGCATAGCCTTCAGCATCAAATCAACAAGCAAGCCCCCACAGTACTGCAAATTGACAGACATGTGGGAGCCAAAAACAGTCATTGAAAATTGTATTAATATAGGAGAGGAACACTGTAAAATATATTACCAGGAAATGATACCCTGCAGGCTGGAAGCCATTCAAGAAATGACTGGGAAAGAGTTACGTCAGCAAAGTAGAGCCTTATGATGGGAATGGTTGTTGTTGTTGTTAGGTGCCTTCGAGTCGGTATCCGACTCATAGCGACCCTCTGTACAACAGGGGAAACACTATTGTCAGTGCTTCTTTGCTGTTCATAGGGTTTTCAATGGCAGTTTGATTCTTGGGAGGGGGTTGCCAGGTCCTTCTCCCAAGCCTACAGCTTCTAGGTGTTCCCAGGTGGTCTCCCATCCAGGTACTAACCAGGCCCGACCCTGCTTAGCTTCCGAGATCTGACAGGATCAGATGCCACAGGGCTACAGATGGGAATGGAGTAAACATTAATGATGGGAATGTAGTAATGCCCCTGAAACCTCCTTTGTTGATGTGACATCCCTAATGATGAGAAGAAACATAGTGACTGCAACATATTGCTCAAACATAAGAAGATTGTATGTATGGTGCAGTGTTTTGTAGTGTTTTGTTCTGTTATACATAGAATCACTATGAGTTGGACATGACTTATGGTACCTAACAACATGCATGTGGATAGGCATGTACATAAGGATATTTAACTCACACAATTTTTGTTACTAATGTTACCTGTAGTCTTTCAGATTCATCCTTTTTTTTTCTGATCATCACATCTGTATCTAGCCTTTAATCCCTAACACATTCTTGTTGATATCCTATGCTGCCAGTATAATTCTTTCTTTATGGGAACTCTTCATTCCTTTTAGCACCTCTCTCTTTGTTATATTTACCTGCCATAACTCCAATCTGACTAAATTCAACACAATGGATTTTTACATATTTTTGTCACGAACTAAATGGTTTTGGAGAAACTATCAAAGAGGGCTAAACATTTTTACTCTAAATTCAAATCTCAAACATCAGATCACTAATTTGTAATTCACTATTGTTCAGCTACAATCACTCAGGAATTTCACAGTTCAAAAAATATGTGCCTCCTTCTCAAATTTTATTTTTTCTTTCAATTTCTGTATCAGTAGACATAGAATAACAGAAGCTATTGTAGAGTACTTTCTTAATTTTCCCACCAACATGTCTGGAAGTTTGCTGAAATCATTTTTTCCAGTCATATTTATTGGTCATCAAGTCTATGCAGGGACTAGGGTCTTAGAGAAAAGATAAAATGATTAGACCATTGGGAAGCTCACATTCCTATGGGGTAAACTGACAATAATTCACATCAAAGGTTAAATATGTATTATGTAGATGCTAATAACTTTTATGGAAAGAGAAAATGTAGAGTAGGGAGGGAGAATCAGAATTATAATGTTGGAGACAGGTTATTATTTAAAATATGGCATGAAGAAAAGGCCTCAATGAAAAGAGAACTTGAACGAAGTAGTTTGGAAAGCAATAGCATTTGCCATGTGGCCATCTGCAGGAAGAACGTTTCCTCTTGAGTGAATCCCTTGAGTAAAGTTTCCAGAGCAAGGCCCTGTAGAGATGTTTCTCCAAGCAGCACAGATTCAATGTAGCAGGAGCAAAATGTGAGAGATATGGAAGAACAGAGGAGGACACATGAGTCATGAATGTCAGATCATATAAGAAGCCATAGTAAGAAATGTGCCTTCTGCTGTGAATGATATGGACCCATGTCTGATTTTTAATCAATTTTCCTTGTTTTTAATCTATGACTTAAATTATTCTGATTACCATATTTGTTCTGTATTTTCATTTCTAGAAGTTTCATGTTATTTTATTGTTATGTATGCTTGATTTTCTTTATAATTTGTTATTCTCCCATTGTATCTCAAGTTTAAAATTAATTCTATTCAACATATAATTTTGATTAATTTTTTAGTTGATAAAGTTTATATATTTATAACTATGTCATTATATTTTGTGGAATAAATAGTAAAATTTTCTATTTCACATGAGATTGTTGTTGTTAGGTGCCATGGAGTCATGTCTGACTCATAGCAACCCTCATAGGGTTTTCAATGGCCATTTGTTTCAGGATTGCCTCAGGAGTGGATTACCAAGTCCTTCTCCCATTTTTGCGGTGCTGGGAATCAAACCTTGGGATCTCAGAGACTTCAGAGCAGTGCTTTACCAACTGAGCTAAATCCTAGCCCTCACAGGAGATAGTTTTCATTATTTGAAGTCTTTGAGGGTGTCTTTCCTGGTTTACTGTTTCTTCTGAGTCTTATAGGTTAAACTTAATCCTGCCTGTTTGGGGAAGTGGGTTTGTATGTTCTTTATGTTCCTTTGAAATTTCCTTTGGTTGAATTTGTGTTCCTTCAGAGTATGTGCATGTGTATTTGTGCAAGTGTGTGTGTATGTGCGAGAGAGAGAGAGAGAGAGAGAGAGAGAGACAGACAGACAGACAGACAGACAGACAGAGACACAGACAGACAGAGAAGAGTTTCAGCTATTCTTGTCACTAACTTGGAACAATAGTAAATTTTCTGCTAAGGTTTGTGAGACTAAGCAAATAATATATATTTATGATGATGAAATAAAGGACATTTATTCTGTTTTCTATTTCTTTCAGGAAATGTGGGTAAGCTTCACGTGTGAAGCAGTTTATGATTTTGAATTCTCTAGAGGATATTTTTGTCTATCTCTGAATACCAACACAGAAATAGTCTGTTTTTCTCTATTTTATGTGGAAAAGTGTACTTCTCATAGCCTATGTTGTTTTTTGCAAGGGCTGTCAAGTCAGGTCCAACAGAGCGACTCTATGTATAAGAGAATAAAATACTCCCTGACACTGCCAGGCACATGGTCTTTTTTATGTTTACGCCCATTGTTGCAGATATTGTGTCAGTCCATCTAGTTGAGGGTCTTCTTCTTTTTTTTTTTTTTTTTTTTTGGTGACTTGCCACTCTCCCGAACATAATGTCCTTCTGCAGGGATTTGTCCCTCCTGACAACATGTCCAAAATATGTAAGACATAGTCTAGCCATCTTTGCTTCCAAGGAGCACTCTGGTTGCATTTCTTCTAGGACAGATCTGTTGGTTGTTTGACAGTTCATGGTTTATACAATATTTGTCTCAATCACCATAATTCAAAAGCATCGATTCTTCTTCCTTATTCTCTGTTTAGCTTTCACACGCTTATGATGCAACTAAAAAAACCATAGCATGAATCAGGCACACCTTAGTCGTCAATGTGACACCTTTAGTTTTCAACACTTTGAAGAGGTCTTTTGCAACAGCTTTTCCCAATGTTATGGGTTTTGTGATTTCTTGACTGCTGCTTCCATGGGTATTGATTGTAGTACCAAGTAAAGCATAATCTTGGACAGCTTTAGCTTTTCTCTATTTACCATGAAGTTGCTTACTGACCCAGTTCTAAGGATTTTTGTTTGGTTGATGTTGAGGCACAACCATACTGAAGGCTGTGTTCTTTGATCTTCATTAAATGTTTCACATCCTTTTCACTTTCAGCAAGCAGAATTATGTTATCTGCATAACCTGCTGATCCATGTTCATTGTGATGTTACTTGTTAAAGTCAAAATACGGAAATAAACTAGGTACCCATCATCAAATGAGTGGTTAAGGAAATTGTAGTACATATATATCATGGAATATTACTCATCCATAAAGCAAGACAAAATTATGTCATTTACTGAGAAATGTATGGAACCAGAGATCATTATTTTAAGCAAAATATGTCAGATTCAGAAAGATAAACATCACATGTTTTCTCTGATATATAGAAGCTAGACTTCAATATATATTCAATATTAAAACATATAGGTCATGAACGTAGAAGGGGCCAATGTAGGGAATGATAAGGGATTAAAGTAAAGAGGAGGATGGGCCAGGAAGAAACAGTAATGGAAAAAGGAAGGAAAATATCGCTTGCTGGTCTTTAGGCAAAATCAAGACACACACACACACACACACACAACATACATATATATATATATACACACAAGACATGCAAGTAGAAGGGCAACCACTGGTGAGGAGGGAAGGGTTGGAGGAGGGGGCCTGAGATGGTAACAGGGAAGGTGAACATGAGCAATGTACAATGAAATGCATGTATGATAATGTCAGAATGAGAGCCACTAAATTTTACATTAAAAATGACTACTTAAAAGATTCTCTCCTTTAGGTGTTTGTTCTTGGAAATTCCCCCTTGTGATGAAGTCTCAGAGTTTATCTCTGAACTTTGAACCTTCTGAGACCATAAATAGGAATCCCAGAGACTCCAGGGTCCAGAGTAATTTAAAGTAAAATATGACTTTGTCCTTAGTTACTTTCCTGTTCCTGCTTATGTTTTGTGTAGGGAATCTAAAAAACTCCTTACCTTCATGCTAGCTCAACTATAAGATTAAATATTTTATATATCATCTGATTATTTCATTTACAGATACTGTTAGGGATATTCAATACATGATCTTGCTAGAAATGGAAATCCCTTACAGTTTATCTTGATAGCATCACACTCTACACTGTGCATTTTTTATTTCACTTGTTGTTGGCCTTTGCTCCCACCTTATAGTCTAAGGTTAGAAACTCTTCTATTAAGCAGAGTTTGGTGGCACTCAGAAGGCAAGGGCAGGAGGATTATGAGTTCAAGAACAGCCTGGGCTATATCATGATATTGTGTCTCAAAAAAAAAGGTACATAAATACAGAAATGAAAATAAGTATACTTTTTTATTTTAAGCATCATAATATTACCATTTCCAGAAAACAGGTCAATATCTGTTACTTGTTGTTGTTGTTGTTAGGTGCTGTTGAGTCAGTATCTGACTCATAGCGACCCTCATAGGGTTTTCAATGGCTGACTGTTTCGGGATTGCCTCGGGAGTGGATTGCCAGGCCCTTCTCCCATTTTTGTGGTGCTGGCAATTGAACTCAGGACCTCAGAGACTGCAGCACAGCGATCTACCCACTGAGCTAAATCCCAGCCTATCTGTTACTTAGTAAATATAAAATTTATTGAATGATTTATAATTTTATGAACTTGTTTTTTACTTTATAAATATTTCTTCTACTAACAAAACTACTTCATTAGAACAATTGTCACTGCTACATAAAAATTATACCAGAATAGTTTATTCCTTTCTCTTATCATCAAATAATTAAGTTGTCTTCATTTTTTAGTATTCTAAATATTACAAGATAAAAATTATAGTTTACAATGGCATTTTTTAACATTTGTTATTTCCTTGGATATTTTTCCATAAGCACAATTATCAGGTCAAAACATTTGAATACATTTTTAAAACTCTTTACATGTATTGTAAAATTATATTCCAGAAATAAGCATAACTCCCACTAACAATGTGTTTATAAAAAATATAAAATACCTTCAGTTTCTCTATATTCTCATAAGTACTTTATAGACTTTTCCATGTAAATCTCATATTGTATTAGTAGAAATTTTCTTTATTGGGGGGATACATCTAAGGAAAATATATTCCACAATCTGAAAACAGAACAAAACACACATGAACTTCTATTCTTCACAGTTTATGCAAATTAACTCCTAAAGCAATCCTGAAACAATCAGCCACTGAAAACCCTATAAAAGTTGCTATGAGTCAGACCCAACTCAACAGCACCTAACAACAACTTATCACCAGAGAGGGTGAAGGGGCTTCTTCAATAAAGTTGGTCATTCTTGGGTTTGATGGTTGTTCCTTGGCGTTAAGCCCTAGAATGTAGTACATGACTTTCTATGTTCATTGCTGTGCACATCATAAGATCAGGCATACATGGTACATTGTTGTTGTTAGGTTCTGTTGAGTCGGTATCTGACTCATAGCAACCCTACATATAGTAGGTGAAATATTGTCAGTGCTTCTCTGGCTGTTTATAGGGTTTTCAATGGCAGATTGATTTTTGGGAGTGGGTTGCCAGTCTGTCTCCTAAGCCTGCAGTATCTGGTGTTCCCAGGCAGTCTCCCATCCAAGTACTAACCAGGCCCAACCCTGCTTGGCTTCCAAGATCTGAGGGGATCGGACGCCACAGGGCTACAGCTGGGTATAGCTCAGTTGGTAGAGTGCTGCTGTGTATTCTCTGAGGACTGGAGTTCAATCCCCAGCACCTCAAAAATAGGAGAAGGCCGTGGCAATCCAGTTCCAGAGCAATCCCGAAACAATCAACCATTGAAAACCCTATGAGGGTCGCCAACAACAACAGCAGCAGAAACAACATAGTACATAAATCTATCTTAATTCTGGGAGTTATTCATATAAGGAGTTTTATCTATCTGTTCATAGATATAAGACACCATGATGAAAATAAGATTTATTAATAATAAGAGACATATTTTGCTCATAATATGTTAACTTTTACATCTTTGCTGATTGAGAGTTCAGGTAAGAAAATGTGTGTTTTTCATTGGGTTTTTCTCATGTTGCTAAAATAATTTCTAATTTTATTCTTGTTTTATGATTTTAAAAAATCTAGTTTATTGTGGTTTGATACTGAAGAAATCAGGGATTTGGTGAAAACCAAGTTTATAGCCAAGATCTACCTAATGTCAAAATTCATGCTTGAAATTGGTTTACCATATACCCTCTTGTAAAAGAATATTGTTTAATGAGAAAATGAGACTTATAGATTGAACAAGAGAATGAGCAATGACTGACTATCTTTGGGGCTCAGAATACTGGATGTTTTCAGGCTCTGGGGACGAAAAATTTTGTTCATTCTAGGGTGACGAGAATATTTTAATGAATTTCAATTTTGTCACATGCATTAAAGTATCTGATGCATATTTAAAAACAAATACAAATTATTAATGATTAACCTTTAAAGGACCTTTCTTGGTACAAGTCAGATATGTTGTATTTATAGCAATGAGACAACACTGTATAGATTCTTAGGTATTTTCTTGGTTTGTTTTGATTACAGAGCCAATTCTTTTAAGAAAATTGCCATGGGAATATTATATTGCAGGGGTTTGGGGGAGAAGGGGCATCTCTCTGCTCCCTTCCAACCCAAAAATTGATAATTCTATAATAGTATTCAGGTTATGCTGAACAAAATTTTACTTCTCCTTTTTGTAATCTTTCCTTTTATCTAGATACACTTAACCAAAGGAGGTATTCTTTGCTTTGGAAGATAAGACTTTACTAGGCAAGGCTCAATAGGTTTATTTTAAATACATGACCAAGAAGACATTGACATTAGAACATATAATTTGAGGTTTCACACATTTCAAATTTTCTTCTTGTTTGCCTATTCTTCCTAATCTTAATTATTTAACCCTTTGTTACTCCTATATTAAAAAGTCAGGTAGTATGTCAATAGGCCAAAGTTTTAACCCAAAGTTTTATTTAAATTAATTAAATTTATAACAGCTTTTGTTGTTGTTGTTGTTGTTGTTGTTAGGTGCCGTCGAGTCGGTATCCGACTCATAGCGACCCTCATAGGGTTTTCAATGGCTGAGTGCTTCAGGATTGCCTTGGGAGTGGATTGCCAGGCCCTTCTCCCATTTTTGTGGTGCTGGGAATTGAACTCGGGTCCTCAGAGACTGCAGTGCAGCGCTCTACCCACTGAGCTAAATCCCAGCCCTTATAACAGCTTTATGGAAGTATAATTGATATACAAAACTCTTCACATACTTAATGCATATTTGGACTTATCCATATGCCTATGTTACTATCTTCATAATCAAGATAGGAATAGATATTACTTTTGGCATATTTCTAATAAGCAATATTATGAAATACTACATGGAGTTGATCAAAACATCCATTGCTAAAGGCAGCTTTGTACCTTTGGTTGAAGAGGTTTCTATTCTCCTTAAGTGTAGAAAACATTTAAATGACAATGTTCATCTCATAATGTAAAGAGAAAAATGTAAAGTCATTTTCACAGCTTAACACAACTTCATGAAGCAGCCTGATGTAGTGGAAAAGATGTGGGCTCTGCAGTCAGGAATAGCCAAGTTCAAATTCCATATTTATTTAGATGTGTGATCTTGGAAAAACTGCCTAATTTTGTTAATCTCCACTTTCACTACTCTTTAAATACATATGATTGTACCTACTTTCAAAGCTGATGAGGTAATTTTAGACATTATGCCAAATAGAAGGCATTTAGTTATAACAGTAAATTAAAGCTATTTTATTCACGAATTCTTATTTGGATAAAAGTGTCCTTTAAAGGACTTAAGATTTTATAGGCTCAGTACCTGTAGGCCAACATGTCTCAGGACAGAGGAAGTGACAGAGGTGCTCTTTAACATCTTGGTTCTCTTCACTAATTTAAAGTCTTTTGCTGGTGTAGGACTTAACATATCTCTGGGGTGCTGAAATTTTTTCTCTGAAAGGAATGATGTTTATATCATTTAGATAAATGCCTTGCAGTTTGTTTAGATAATCCATTCTTCCTCTTTTGTGCTTTCTTTTTAAAACACTATTAGACAGTTTTATACTTGACAATGGTTTATGCATCCCAGTTTCTCTTCTGGCAATTGCACATTCCAAAAACACTTGGATATATATGTCTCTAATCTTGACAAATAAATCTAGACAAAAGGTGTATTCTTGAGAATGGAGATAAAGTCAGACCAGACACTGTATTTTTTTTCTAAACACATTGAAGTGTTATTATTAAAAGTTTTCCAAAAAGAAATTACACAAAATAGTTGATCCTTCTAGAAGGCATTTGAAACTTCTTCATTGGTATAAGAAGTTGTGCTTTATTTTCACTAGCCTAGATATAGTGCTCCCCCACATGTCTGTCAGTTTGCCGCACTGTGGGGGCTTCTGTGTTGCGATGAGGCTGAGAGCTCTGCCACTGTAACCTTGGACATGAGCAAGGTTACCTATGGTTGACAGGTTTTCAGCTGAGCTTCCAGACTAAGACAGACTAAGGAGTAGGACCTGGTGAGCCACTCCTGAAACAACTAGCCATTGAAAACCCTATGGATAGCAAAGAAACACTGTCAGATATAGTGCGGGAGAATGAGGCCCCCAGGTAGGAAGGAATTCAAAAGACTACTGGGGAAGAGTTGCCTCTTCCAAGTACAGTCTACCGTGATGAGGGAAATGGAGTAAAACCCCAGGGTGCTCAACTTGCTGATGTGGCACGACTCAAAATGAGGAGAAACAACTGTGAACATCCATTAATAATTGGAACATGGAATGTACGTAATATGAATCTAGGAAAATTAGAAATTGTTAAAAGAGAAATGGAGCATATAAACATTGCCATCTAGGCATCAGTGAGCTAAAATGACCGGTATAGGCCATTTTGGGTCAGGCAATCATATGGTCTACTATGCTGGGAATGATAAACTAAAGAGAAATGGGGTTGCATTCATCATCAAAAAAGACATTTCAAGATCTGTCATGAAATACAATGTTGTCAGTGATAGAATAATATCCATACACCTACAAGGAAGGCCAGTTAATATGACTATTTTTCAAATTTATGCACCCACCACTAAGGCCACAAATGAAGAAAGGGAAGACTTCTATCAGCTTCTGCAATCTGAAATAGATCAAACATGCAATCAAGACATACTGATAATCACTGGTGACTGGAATGCAAAGGTTGGAAACAAAGAAGAAGGCTCAGTAGTTGGAAAATATGGTCGTGGTGACAGAAATGATGCTGGAGATCGCATGATAGAATTTTGTCAGGCCAATGACCTTTTCATTGCAAATACATTTTTTTCAACATCATAAACGGAGACTATACACATGGAGTTCACCAGATGGAACATACAGGAATCAAACTGACTACATGTGTGGGAAGAGACGATGGAAAAGCTCTGAACAAAATGTCAAAACAAGACCAGGTGCTGACTGTGGATCAGACCATCAACTTCTCATGGGCAAGTTCAAACTGAAGCTGAAGAAAATTAGAACAAATATACGAGAGCCACGGTATGACCTTGAGTATATCCCACCTGAGTTCAGAGACCACCTCAAAAATAGGTTTAATGCATTAGACACAAATGATAGGAGACCCGAAAAGTTGTGGCATGACATACAACATATCATTCAAGAAGGAAGCAAAAAGTTCTTAAAAAGACAAGAAAAAAGAAAAGAGCAAATTACATGTCAAAAGAGACACTGGAACTTGCCCTCGAAAGTCCAGTAGGTAAAGCAAAAGGAAGACATGATGAAGTTAAGGAACTAAACAGAATATTTCAGAAGGCAGCTTGAGAAGACAAAAACAAATATAATAACATGCAAGGAGCTGGAGGCAGAAAATCAAAAGGGAAGAACACGCTCTGTGTTTCTCAAGCTTAAGGAAGTGAATAAAAAATTCAAGGCTCGAGTGGCAGTAGTGAAAGATTCTACAGGGAAAATATTAAATGATGCAGGAAACATCACAAGAAGATGGGAAGAATACCAGAGTCATTATACAATAAAGAGTTGGTAGATGATCAACCATTCCAAGAGGTTGCATATGAAGAGGAACCAATGGTGTTGAAGGACAAAGTGGAAGCTGCCTTGAAAGAACTGGCAAAACACAAGGCTCCAGGAATTGATAGGATACCAATAGAGATGTTTCTACAAACAGATGCAGCACTGGAGGTGTTAATGTGTTTATGCCAACAGATTTGGAAAACAGCTATTTGCCAACTGACTGGACGAGATCCATATTTGTGCCTATTCCCAAAAAAGGTGATCCAACTGAATGTGCAAACTATCGGACAATATCATTAATATCGCACACCAGCAAAATTCTACTAAAGATCATTCAGAAGCGACTGCAGCAGTATATAGACAGGGAGTTACTGGAAAATCAAGTGGGATTCAGAAGAGGGCAGGGAACCAGGGACATCATTGCTGATGTCAGGTGGATATTAGCTGAAAGTAGAGAATATCAGAAAGATGTCTATCTATGTTTTATTGACTATGCAAAAGCATTTGATTGTGTGGGTCATAACAAATTATGGATAACACTTTGGAAAATGGGAATACCAGAACACCTAATTATGCTCATGAGATATCTGTACATGAACCAGGAGGCAGTTGTTCGAATAGAACAAGGAAACACTGAGTGGTTTAAAGTTGAGGAAGGTGTGCGTCAGGGCTGTATACTTTCACCTTATTTCTTCAATGTATATACTGAGCAGATAATCTGAGAAGCCAGACTTTATGAGGAAGAACTCGGCATCAAGATTGGAGGAAGACTCATTAACAACCTGCATTATGCAAATGACACAACTCTGCATGCTGAAAATGAAGAGGATTTAAAACATTTACTGATGAAGATCAAAGACCATAGCCTTCAATATGGGTTACGAGTAACCATCAACAAAACAAAAATCCTACGACTGGGTCAGCATGCAACTTCACAATGAATGGAGAAAAGATTGAGGTTGTCCAAGATTTTGCTTTGCTTGGCTCTATAATCAACACCCGTGGAAGCAGCAGTCAAGAAATCAAAAGACGCATTGCTCTAGGAAAAGCTGTGGCAAAAGATCTCTTTAGAGTATTGAAAAGCAAAGATGTCACATTGAAGATGAAGGTGCGTCTGACTCATGCCATGGTATTTTCAG
>VMDO01012402.1:0-29370 GCA_007922755.1 Pedetes capensis | reverse complement strand
TTTGTGAAAGCTGGACATTGAACAAGAGAGACAGAAAAAGAATTGATGTTTTTGAATTTTGGTGCTGCAGACATCTATACCATGGACTACCAAAAGAACAAACAAATCTGTCCTAGAAGAAGTGCAACCAGAGTGCTCCTTGAAAGCAAGAATGGCCAAACTGTGTCTTACATATTTCAGACATGTAGTCAGGAGAGATCAATCCCTGGAGAAGGACATCATGTTTCAGAGAGTGGCAGGTCAACACAAAAGAGGAAAACCCTCCACCAGTTGGGTTGACACAGTGTCTGTAATAATGGGCTTAAACATAAATAAGATCGTTTGCCTGGCACAGAATCAGGAAGTGTTTCGATCTACTGTACATAGGGTCGCTATGAGTGGGACTTGACTTGACAGCACCTAACAACATCAAGACATAGTGCTTTATTCAGAATATTTCAAATGAAAACCAGACTTGGGCACATCAAGCATGCAATATGACATGTTTAGTTTAACACTTTCTTTATTTTCTGTATGAGTAAACAATTCACTTTAATGAACTTAATAAATAATGTGTTGGTTCGACATTTAATTATCCATTCATATAATTTTAATTTATTTCCCTCCTTTCTCACCTGTTGTTTAAATTGTCTGTCATTATTGAAACTCATTCTTCATTCCCACAGGGAATTCAGTGTCAACAAATGTTATGATTTATTTTATTTTAAAGTTAGTCCCTTATTAAATGCTGTATTTATTTTTCAAAACTAAAAAACTGATTTTGTGCAAATATAGAAAAATTATATTATTATTTTTAATTCTATCATTATATTCTTATTTTTAGTAAATTTGATGTGTTATCCCTTACTTGGAATTTGTTTTATTGGCAACCCATCCAGTAATAGAGGTATAAGTAAATTTTACTTAAAAAGACAGTTGTCGTTGTTAGGTGCCTTTGAATCAGATCTGATTCATAGTGACTCTCGTATGGTTTTCAGTGGCAGATTGTATCAGGATTGCTTTGAGGGTGGATTGTCACCTCCTTCTCTCGTTTTTGTAGTGGTGAGGATCAAACCCAGGGCTTCAGAGAATGCAAAGCAGCATTCTACCAGCTGAGCTAAACCCCAGTCCACAAAGTGGTCTGGCATAAAAAGTATGCATGTGGATCTCTTGGAATGCACTGAAACTGTGATGAGGTTTGTGAACCCCATGTATGCTCATAAAAGTTGCGTGTTCACTGTAGTAGATATCAAATATCAAGTGAACAAATTAGTTTTTTCTGCTATAATCAGGTACTTCATTCACCAGTCACTCTAAATGCTTTCTCAATAGTTTCTTAATACAGTGGCTATGATATCAGGCAGGATGGGAGTGTCTGGATTCAGAAGCAAAGATTTAGCCTCACTGAGGCTGATCTGGCTATTGCCATTGCTAAGTCCCCCAATATTGCTAATAGCAGAGAAAATACTTAGTCTTCATTGTAGCTTCATGTCCTGGGAGGATGACCTACCTGCTTAGTGAATGATTGATTGCATTGTTCTCCTTCTGTAATGAAAAAGGCATTGATTTATTCTCCCTGGATCAGACACTTCTTCTGGTTTTGAACTTGCTTTCTCTGTTATATTTCTGCCAGAATTGCTATCATTAGACTTAATGAATCCCATATTTACTAAAATGGATTTTCTCACCAAGTTCCTTTCACAGGCAACTTTTCTTACAGTGAAATCTAAGATAATGTGACTCTGGATTCTAATTACATACCCTGCCATCCAAAAGTAGCTGAACTGAGACAAAAGTGGGAACCTTTCTGAAAACCCAAGTATAGTACCATCTAGGGAAATCATGTCTGCAACCATAGACCTGTGGCATCCGATCCTGTCAGATCTCAAAAGCTAAGGAGGGTTGGGCCTGGTTAGTACTTGGATGGGAGACCACCTGGGAACACCAGGTTCTGTGGGCTTGGGAGATGGACCCGGAAACCCACTCCCCAAAATCAATCCCCCATTGAAAACCTATGAACATCAGAGAAGCACTCACAATAGTGTTTTGCCTGTTTTGTGTAGGGTCACTATGTGTCTGATAACCAACTCAATGGCACCTAACAACAACAACCACAACAGGAAAAGCATATGTTTTTAATATTATAGATATATTTTGAATTTTTATCAAATCATTTTAATTTTCTTCTAATTCTTTTTCAGCACTACTGAAAAATTCTATATTTTTCTTGTTTTATGACATGCATTACTGCCATCAATTTGTCTTGCTTTCTGTTATAAAGCCAGCTTCATTATACATTACTTATTTTATTAATTAATTGTATTATTTATACATTGCTAGCTCCAATTTGCTAGTATTTACTTTTGAATTTTTGCATCCTTGTTCATGAGTGAGAATTCCTGGCCTGTCCTTGTACATTTTGATACTTTCTGTGATTTTTATCAGCTATAAAAAATGAGATAGTATTCCTTGCTTTTCTATACTTTTGAAGAGTTTATGCAACTTTGGAATTTTTTCTTTTTGAATTGTTGATAGAACTTGAAGTCTGGTATGTTCTTTATCAGAACTGGTCTGTTGATTTAATTAGCTTAGTGGTTACAAACCTGAGGTAGATTGACATTTCCCATGCCATTCATGCTCCTCCTTTTTTTCATAATACTATACCCTGAATTTTAGTTAGGCACTTGGACACTCAGCTAGATACTTCATTTCCCAGCATATCCCACAGATAATATAGCCATGTAACTTGGTTCCTGGCAATGTGATGTGAAAAGAAGTGATATGCACGATTTCTAGATCATGTAGTTCAAGCAAAACCCATGGCCTATAACTCGTAATTCTTCCTCCATATGGGCTGGAACATGGATAAAGTGGTGATTAATTTTTAATCATAACCAACAAAGACAAAACTTGATTAACTGAAGGATTTCATGGTTTGAAGGTGCATGACACTACTAATGATTTTCCAGCTCAGAGTTTTATGTGTGAAAAGAAAAACAAGCAACAGCAGAAAAAACAAAATCCAAAAAATTTGTTTAAAACATTGTTACCTTTGCCTCAATTAGAACAGCTAGCCTAATGGTCATCAAACTAACCTAAAGAACATCTGACTCACCTGGAGGAGTTTTTACTTATTGTGCTATTTGCTATTACTGTATCTTTTTGGTCACTTAAAATCTTCATCTTTTTTGTCATACATCTCTCTTAAAATTTATTTGTCACTTATCAGTATTGCCATACCACTATTTTTGTTAACTTTTCTGGTGGTTTATCCTTATTTTTAGCTTTAATCTTCACATACTCTTTTATGACATTTATGTATCTCTTATAAATATCATATGCTGAGATACAGAGTTGTTCTTTTTCATTTTTATCAAGCTTTTATCTCTTTAACTTGTTTCATTTGCATTTATTACATTTTATATACTGTGTTTGGCTTTGTTTCTACTATTTATTTTGGGGATTTTATTCATTTTGTTTAATTTCCCTTTTTTGCTTTGTTATTTTCTCATTTTGATTTTCTATTAGGTTGATCATATCCAATATATACATATTTTAGTTGTATTTCAACTATTTAAAAATGTATACCTAAGTGAGCAAACTAAAATTTTATATTGTTGTTGTTGTTGTTAGGTGCCGTTGAGTTGGTATCCGACTCATAGAGACCCTCATAGGGTTTTCAATGGCTGACTGTTTTGGGATTGCCTTGGGAGTGGATTGCCAGGTCCCTTTCTCATTTTTGCAGTGCTGGGAATTGAACTCAGGACCTCAGAAACTGCAGCGCAGCGCTCTACCAACTGAGCTAAATCCCAGCAGCTAAATCCCAAAATTTTATGAGGATATTAATTTTCCTCTCAAAACAACTCTATGAAATAATGCAAGCCAAGGTCATCTGGTTTACCATAAGTACATTCAAGGCATAAACAAGCTTTAATTATTAGCTTGTCTTGAAGTTTCTGATTCACTAAGTTTCTAGTCCCTGAAATGCTCTTATTTTCCTAAAGATCATTGATACTTATAGGTTAAACTTTACAAACTTTTCAGACAGTATATTTAATAATTTGCAACATGAGAGTTCTCTGGGATATCTGGTGCAACATACATCCCCAAATACAATCTCTTTTATTTTTTATTAAAAACTGCATATAACAAAAATGTATATGATAATTTAACACACTGATCTTAAAGTACCATAAAATTTGAAGAATTTATACATAGCTCAGTAAAGAATTGTGAAAAATATTCTGTACTATTATTAACTATGAAGACTTTTGCTGCATTGAAAGGAAAAATGCTTACTGCATAGAGAACAATTATTGATACCTTTTGTTTTTCTTTTGCAGTACTGGGGGTTGAACCCAGGGCCTCATGCTTGCATGCTTTGCACTGAGCTGTACCCCCCAACCCCCCCCCCCCTTTTTTTAATTTTTGGAGACACAGCCTTGCTAAATTACTCAGAGTGCCTCTGGTCTTGAACTTGCAATCCTCCTGCCTCCTGAGTTGCTGGGATTACAGGCATGTGCCACTGTGCCCGGCTAATAATTTATATCTTAATCTCTGCTATTCAATGGAATACTAGCCTATATCTTGGGTTATATTTTCTAATAAGAATCTAAAAATTTAAACTCTGGCAAAAATAAGACCTAAAAGTGAATTATAGATGTTTTCTTTATCAAACAATCCATATGTCTATTCAAAATAATTTTTGTTAAAGACATTTTTTGTTTATATGAATGATTTTATTTCTATACTCTTACCACTGATTCTGGGCCATTACTTACTTTGATTTCAGGAATATGTGTAAAATTTGGTTATCAACATTTCTTTGGTAATTTCTGCTTTTTCAGATATCTGGAGATTAATATCTAGATAAATCAGGAAAATTTTTAATTTTTTCTGTAAATAAGGACTACTAATGAGATTTTATCCTAATTTACCAAATATTTAAGATAATTCACTTTTATAGATATTTTATTCCTTAAACACAATATCTGAATTGTCAAATATATTGAATAAAACAATACTGAAATGTAGAAAGGGAAGGGGGAATTAATTTTATTTATTTATTTGTTTGTTTGTTTATTTATTTTAGACTTCAGTGACAATAAATCCTTAAAGTAAATTTCTTTCTCATGTTCATGGCAATTCCACTTTCTTTTAGCACATAATTACTCTTTGGGTTTTCATTTTCTCTACACAGCAAGCTATGAATACTGTTTCATATTTATTTGACTTGATTATATCTGTTGATCAGAGAGTTGTGCTCAAGACTATTGTATCCTGAAATCTAGAAATCTTAAATATCTTAAAAATCTATCTCTGTGCATTCCTGCAGTCTCAGGAACTCAGGATCCTAAGACAGGATGATCACAAGTTTGAGGTCGGAGGCAGCCTGCACAACTTAATGAGAACTTGTTTCATAAATAAATAAATAAATAAGGGACTAAGGTGCTACTCAGTGGTAGAGCACTTGCTTAGCATGCATGAGTCCCTAGAATCAACCCTCAAGTACTAGTAAAAAAGACAAAAAAAAAAAAAAAGCACCAACCAAACAAACAAAAACAAAACAAAACAACAACAACAAAAAAACTATCTCCTGATACACTTTTCAGAAACAATCACAATGTCAATTTCAGGACATCCAATAAGTACAAACATTGATTTTGACATGATTTCTAGATGAAAGCCTAATGCTGATATCAAGAAATCTAACAGAAATAGCAATCATTAAATAAATAGCTCACTACATGTATAATTAACAGTGTGATGCAAATTTGGAAAAATAATTGACATCTTCTGTCAATCGATTACTAAAGTTTTTGTTTATTCTTAGTTCAAAAGAGAGGAAAAGATTCACAGTTGATAATTTCCTTTAATTTCTCTCTCATTAATTGTATTGTTGTTTGTTGTTAGGTGCCATCAAGTCGGTGTCCAACTCATAGCGACCCTACATACAATAGGCAAAACACTATTGTCAGAACTTCTCTGCTATTCATAGAGTTTTCAATAGTGGATTGGTTTTTGGGAGTGGTTTGCATGGTCCTTCTCCCAAGCCTATAGTATCTGGTGTTCCCAGGTGGTCTCCCATCCAAATACTAACCAGGGCTGGCCCTGTTTAGCTTCCAAGATCTGATGGGATCTGAAGCCACAGTGCTATGGCTGCAGGCCTCATTAATCATAACATGTCCATATACACACATATGCATGTACATGTATATTATGTACATATATGTGTGTACACCATATACATGCATGTGTGTACACACGTACATATGTCAAAATGGACATGACCACTTCTAAACAATAGTGCATTTAATGTTGAAATATTGGAATTTAGCACTGTATTTTCCAGTAATTTTAAGAATCACATGATGAAGGATTTATGGCTCGAAGATTATTTATCTAATTGAACTGGAAGAATCTGTTTTTGGCAGAAATTTACTTTTTACAATGGGGCTTCAGCAGTATCTGTAGTCTAGTCAGCTTCTTCTGCTTATTACAAGCTTCTCTGCATGGCCAAGCTAGGTAGGCCATTTGTCACAGAACATAAAGGAAACAATTTACCACTTTTGAAGTGGGAAACCCAAACCTACCAGCCTGTCAATAATTCTTGCTATAATTCCATCTTTGCATAATCAGGGGAATTCACTGCCAGCAGTTTGCTCATGTGCAAAAGTACAGCAACATTGCGGAATCAGTTTTCCGTGTATGTCCATAAATTTTTATTAGCAGTATATGTTCTGATCAGCAAAACATATTTGGAGAAAACTATCCCTTTTAAAAAATGAATAGCATATTTTACTTCTTAATGAAAACAATGAATACCAAGGTTCTGTTATTTTGAAGGATGTCTTTTTAGTGTAGGATTTTGTTCCAGTTTGAAGCTATGTTCTGGATTTTGAAAGAACTGACACTGGCAGATCCAGGTGCAAATGTGTTTCTGAGCCCATTTAAGCTCATAATCAACAAAACTCAAAAAGTACATGAAAGCAGGAGTTTACTGCTTTTAACACTGGATGTTTCACTTGAACTGATCTGGTAGAAACAAGTTTCCTGTTCAAAATAATTTCAGTTACGTATAAAACCAAATTAAACATGTCTATTTTAAGACAGATTTTTTTTCCTGTCATTTTTAATTGGAAGACATAGCCAAACTAAGGGAAGTATTTGGAGAAATCTAAAATAAATGACAGTGTGAAACCATTAATTTCTTTGAAATATCCAACCTATGATTTCTTTTTTAATTTCAATGACAAATGCTACCCATAACATCATAGCTTTTATACGGTTCATAGAAATCTGTTATATTAAATGTATGGAAAATAAATGCACCAAATAAAGCCAATTAGAAGTGCTTAAAATAAAATCATTGGGGTTTTAGAAATGTGTATTTACAACAATTTTATTCCAGCTTTTATTGAGGATACTTAGAGTACAGACTTAATATAATTTTTTGATTTTTTAATTGACACATAGTAATGTATATATTTATGAAGTAGAATATGATAACTTGACACAGGTATACAAGTTGTAATGACCAAATCAAGGTAATTGGCATTTCCATTTTCTCAAGCATTTATCATCTCTTTATGTTGAAAACTTTCAAACTCTATACTCCTAATTATTTTGAAATATATAATAAGTAGTTGAATAAGACTATCATGATTTTAGAGCAAAGGTAGATTCTTCTATGTAGATCATTTTTCTTCCTTAGAGAAACAGCTTCTGGCTTGCTACTGGGTGAGAGTAGAAAATGAGTTTTTGATCATTGGCTAGCAAGTTACTATTTGACCTGTTATGTCCATCATAAGCTAGGAGTGTTATCTGGTCATGAAACTATAAAATTCAGTCATTTGCAAAGCAGTACACCATGACATGGTCTGTAAGAAATGATATTCAACTATGTCCTAAAGAGATGAGTTACAAAAATATTTGGCTCAGTTGCCTGTGTGTCTCCATCCTGCTGCACCATCCTCTGCCTCTCAATCTGCTTCTACTGCTTCACAGGGAATCCTTATGAGCATTTGAATAAGAAAAAAAAATGAGTCTGGCTTTAATGATTCCATAGATAATGCCAGAACTACTTGAAAAATAAATGTGTATAAAAATACAATACCCCCTCCAAGATGTCCTTAAAAGACAATGCAAAAGAAAACTTCTTTTACTGGGAAAAATAATGGCCACCTTTGGCAGGGGCAGTCTCTGAAAGATTTGCAAATCTCCAGATGTCAGAGCCTCAGAAGAGAGAAAAATAAAGAAATGATTAACCCACTAGTGACAATAAAAAGGGCTGGTTAAACAACTGCCCTTAACAATGATATGAGAACAAATATACTTTTAACAAAGGAACATCCAAGTTTAAGAATTAGACATAGTTTCTATTAAATCTGATATGGAAAAGAAAAAAGACTTTATATTGTCAACCTAAATTCAAGTTATGGGAAACAGACTGCAGTAGAGTGCCCTAGGTCTTTTTATTTTATTTACAAAGAAAATCGTATTGGAGTGTTTACATTCAGTATTATTCTCATGTGTTTTCAGTTGGGTAATTGTAGATGTGAAATGAGTGTCAGGGCTGGCCTTGCGGTCTTTGTACTTTTAAAATGTCTGTGGATTGCACTGTAATTTAAGGTCAGGTAAACAGAGAAAAAACTTATAGCTTTGAAATTACCAAGCTATTTATCAAGGAAATGCTATTGGGGCCTAATTTTTTAGCTGAAATAGGCCAGAGAGTATATCCTTTAGAAGGTCTGTACTGGAAGAGTGCAGGTGTCATTTGTACTTTTCCCTTCCTTTCCTAGTCACAGCTATCTAAAAATTTTCCCAATTACTCAAGGGGGAACTCTGACAAGTTTACAAATGGAAAATTAATAAAGTGTTAAAAATGGAGGAATTTTCATGCAAGTGTATTTAAGGTGGATCTCTTAAATCTAATTGACCACTCACATGGAATTAGAATTTGAATAGAAAAATATGTTCCACATGTTATCCAGAGTGCTATGAAATAAAACTGAAAAACCCCTGGTGTTTCAGAAGCTCTTCTTTTATTAAGTCATTCACTCATTTATTTAACAAATATTCATTGATTGCCTACTGTGAGTCAGCCACCATTGTATTTGTGGGGAATTTAATGTTGAGGATGACAAACAAGCTCCCTGTCAGGATGGAATTTATACTCAAATGACATAAGATGGTGATAAACAAAGAAACGATTAAAGCAAAACACATTTAGGCTAGTGATAAAAGTTATGAAGGATATAAACAGGGTAATAGAGAGTAATTGAAGGAGGAGATGGATTTAGATAATAGTAGAAAGATAAACACTCTCAGAGAAAGTAACATTTGCACTAAGACCTGAGGAATGAGACCTTCTGATCTTATAAATGCTTGGACTTGAAGCTAAATTAATTGAAGAGTTAGGTAGGAGTATTGCTTAGAAAAGAATATTTTAAGTATGGTAAGATTTCTTTGAATGGTTTAAAGGGGAAGTAACACAATCTGACCTTTTGACAAATTAAGCAGTGTTTTTCTATACTGTTATTCAAAGTATCATTATTTCTCTTTTTCTGAATAATTTTAATTAAGTACAATATTATGTTTACATGAAACTTTTGGGTAGGGTTAATAGATATAATGTGATTTTACTTGAATTTATTTTACTTGAATGCCAAACTCAAGTGGCAGAGAAAAGATTTTGCTATATATTTTATGTTGAACCTACATCTTAGATAAGATATGAACCCTAAAATATAGCTTATATTTTATTAACCAAATTATATAATGTATGCCAATTAGGATGCTATCAAAAATAATGAACTGTAATTTAAATCAATTCTAAGAATAAGGAAACACACCACCACACAAATGGTAGGGTAGGATCTGGGTGCAAGTTAGTCAAGCTCCAGCCCTTTTGTATGTGGATTCTCTTGACTCTGGTCTGTGTTGGCACAGCCTTTACATTGACTTCTATTGTGGTCACAAGATGGCAGCCTTCAGTCATGGGGACAAGAAGCTTCCTTTTTCATACCTAATAAGGGAAGGAAAACAAAATATTCCCTTAAATGTAGAAGAAAAGCGCTGTCCTACATGTGACTTTAACACCTATAGATGAATAATAATCACTGTCATATATAATTCTCTAGTGTTTGGATTTCTGAAATAATTATAGTAAATGGTGGTAGAATTTTAATGATTGGTTTCAGTTTAAGAGATGCTGCCTTATAGCTAACCATATTGTAAGATTTCCTTGCATGTCTGTTTAAGTCATAATAAGAAAATACCTGATGCTAGATAATAGATCAAGAAAATTGCTTCATTTGGTATATGACTCTGGTAGCTGGAAGTTCAAACATCATCATCCTAACATCTTGGAGAGGGCCCATTGGCTATTTCACAACATGGAGGAGAAGTGGGTAGGAAACTGATCACAGACAGAAGGGGGTTTGCATGGAAAGGTCTTGGTTTACAACTTGCTCTTCCAAGAACTAATCCATTGTCACAAGACCTGACTCTACTCCTTTGAGACAGCACTAATCCATTCACAGGATAAGAATCCCCATGATCTAATTATCTTCAATTAGGTCTCACCTCCCAAAGTTTCCACCACTTCAACCCTAACATCCTGGGGACCAAGTTTTCAGCACATGAACCTTTGGAGGAAAAACTATTTCATCCAAACCACAGCACCTGAAGAAGAGACGAATTCTACCCATTTTCACCTCTCTTATCCCCCAAAATATCAGTATATTAAAAGGAAGGAAAATTTTTGTTGGGCAATGAAAACTATTTAGTACTTAGTTATTAGGAAAAGTTTTTGAGCTATATATGAATTTAAAGCACACAGATTCTATGCTTGTATATATCTAAGGCACTATGTGGAGTGACCTGAGTATAAAGATAAATGAAGTCTAGTAGAGAAGTGTTGGGTTTAGCAAGACAAGGCCCATAATCTCAGCACTTTGGAGGCTGAGACAGGAGGATTGTGATTTCAAGGCCAGTTTGTGACACAGAGCAAGTTCAAGGGCAGCTAGAACTAAAAGTAAAAGCCTTTTCAAAAATAAAAAATTAAAAAGTAAATGTTTGTTTTAGAATGATAAGAATTGGCATCAGAAAATCTTTTCATTGAGCCACTCTGCCCAACTATAAACACAGTTACAGGAGGATTCATATCCTAGAAAAAAAATCACATAATTTTTCTTCCATATATATTTTTTTGCAGGTATTAGCATGGATTAGGATTTAGAAGCTTCATTTCTTTTTCTTCACTAATATCTATAGAATATTGCATTAAAATATGGAGAGTAAAGTCAAATAACATAGGTTTGAGTTCATTTTACCTACTTCAAGAGCCTTTCATAACTCTTCACCATGGTTGAGATCACCATGGTTGAGATGAGTGGTTGTAAAATACTCACATATAATATATTGTTGTTATATTTGTTGAGTTGGTCTCACTCATAATGGCTCTATGTGCAGGAAAACAAAACAATTCTGGATTATGTGCCAGGCACAGGATCTGTTTTTGTTTAAGCGCATTTTTGTAGACCCTGTGTCAATCCATATAGTTGAGGGTGCCCCCCCTTTTTTTTGATTGACCTGTCACTCTCCCAAATATGATATCCTTCTCCAGGGATTGGTCCCTCCTGACTACATGTCCAAAATACATAAGATGCAGTCTAGCAATCCTTGCTTCCAAGGAGCACTCTGGTTGCACTTCTTCTAGGACAGATCTGTTGGTTCTTTTGGCAGTCCATGGTATAGTCAATAGTTGTCTCCAGCAACATAATTCAAAAGTATCAATTCTGTCTCCCTTTTTCATTGTCCAGTTTTCTCAATCATATGCCACTGAAAACACCATAGCATGAGTCAGGTGCACCTTTGGCTTCAATGTAATATCTTTACTTTTCAATATATTAAAGAGGTAATCTGCAACAGCTTTTCCCAGTGTAATGTATCATTTGATTTCTTGAATACTGCTTCCACAGATGTTCATTGTAGAACCAAGTGAAACAAAATATTAGATGACTTAAATCTTTTCTCTGTTTATCATAAGTTGCTTACTGACCCAGTTGTAAGGATTTTTGTTTTGTTAATGTTGAGGTGCAATCCATACTGAAGGCTGTGTTCATAGATCTTCATCAGTAAATGTTTCAAATCCTCTTCATTTTCAGCAAGCAGAATTGTGTCATCTGCATAATGCAAGTTATTAATGAGTCTTCCTCTAATCATAATGCTGCATTCTTCTTCATAAAGCCCAGATTTTTTTATTATTTGCTCAGCATAGACATTGAAGAGGTATGGTGAAAGGATAGAGCCCTGATGCACAACTTTCTTGACTTTAAACCACAGACAGTGTTTCCTTGTTCAGTTCAAACAACTGCCTCCTGGTCTATGCACAGATTCCTCATGAGTACAATTAGGTGCTCTGGTATTCCGTACAAGGGTTGAGCTTTTTCTTTAATTCCGTAAGCTTAAGAAAAAGGGAGGGTGTTCTTCCCTTTTGGATTTTTATCTCCAGCTTTTTGCACATGTCAATATAATATTTGATTTTATTTTCTTGAGCTGCCATTTGAAATCTTCTGCTTAGTTTCTTAACTTTGTCATGTCTTCCTTTTACTGTAGCTGCTCAATGTTCAAGGAAAGTTTTAGAGTCTCATTTTACATGTAATTTGGTCTTTTCTTCTGTCTTTTTAATAACCTTTTGCTTTTCTCATGAATGATGTCTTTGATATCATGCCACAACTTGTCTCTTCTTCAATAATTAGTGTCTAATGCATCAAATCTGTTCTTGAGGTGGTCTCTGAACTCAGGTGGCATGTACTCAAGGTCATGTCTTGACTCTCATATTCTTATTCTAATTTTCTTGAGTTTGAATTTGAACCTGCGTGTGAGCAGTTGAGGGTCTGATCCATAATCAGCATCTGGTCTTTTTCTGACTTTTTATTTTGAGCTTTTTATCATTTCTTTCCATAAATGAAGTCAGTTTGATTTCTATATGTTCCATCTGATGAATTCCATGTACATAATTGTTGTTTATGTTGGTGAAAAAATGTATTTGCAATGAAATGGTCATTGTTCTGACAAAATTCTATCATGTGATCTCTATCTTTGTTTCTGTCACCAGTGCCATATTTTGCAACTACTGAGTCTTCTTCTTTGTTTCAAGCCTTTGCATTTCAGTTACTAGTAATTATCAGTACATCCTGTTTGCATGTTTGATCCATAACAACAGTAATGTATTGGGTTTATACTAGATGTGCCCCCACATGTCTGTTAGTTTGCCATATCATGGGGACTTACATGTTGCTGTGATGCTGAAATTGATTGTACAGGTATTACAGATATAAGTAGGGCTACCCATGGTGGACAGGTTTCAGCTGAGCAGAAGCTGGTAAAAATCTTTCCTTTCTTCATTTATACCCTTAGTGGTGGATGCATAAGTTTGAATAATAGTCATATTAACTGGCCATCCTTGTAGGCGTATGCATAGCATTCTATCACTGACAGCCTTGTACTTCAGGAAAGATCTTGAGATGTATTTTTTGATGATGAATGCAACACATTTCTCTTTAATTTGTCCTCCCAGCATAGTAGAACATATGATTATCTGATTCAAAATGGTCCATGCTGGTCCATTTTAGATCACTGATGCCTAGAACATCAATGGTTATGAGCTCCATTTCCCTTTTGACCAGTCCTAATTTTCCTGGATTCTTACTATGTATATTCCATGTTCCAGTTATTAATGAATGTTTACAGTTGTTTCTCCTCATTTTGAGTTATGCCACATCAGCAAATGGAGATTTCTGGGACTTTACTCCATTTCCATTATTAAAATAGATTCTAATTTGAGGAGGCCACTCTTCTTCAGTAGACTTCCATGTGTCTTCCAACCTGGATGGCTCATTTTCTGGTACTATATCTGACAGTATTTTTCTGCTATTCATAGGGTTTTCAATATATTGGTAATGGGCTGCTGGGTCCTTCTCTGTAATCTGTCTTAGTTGGGAAGCTCAGCTGAAACCTGTCCACCATGGGTAGCCCTGCTTATATCTGTGATACCTGTAGCTTCAGTTTTAGCATCACAGCAACAGATAAGTCCCCATGATATGGCAAACTGACAGGCATGTGGGGGCACATCTAGTATAAACCCCCAAAATTACTGTTGTTATGGATTATATTATTATAGTTTTGGGTTGCTTTTAAAGTGTCAACATATTACAGAACATTTCTCACAATATTTGTTTCTAAGATATTATCTTCTTTAGATGAGTGGTAATTGCATTCTGTTAATTAAATTTTAAGGCCTCAGGTTCTTGTGACATTACCAGCTCCTGATGTCAATGATAAATACCTTTGTATTTCTTAACTTGAAAATTGTAAAACAGCACATTTAAACAGCACATTTAAAAACTTTTATTAATATTAGCTGTTATAAATTTTTATGTCATCTTGAATCTTTCCAGGATTGTGATTCACTAAAAGCAACCCCACTGTGCCAGCACAGCAGGATATTCAGTTAATCATAAGCATCAGGAACATTTTGAAATTTTTCCTTACAGAATTTATTCTTGTTTTATTTTTAAAATTATTCTCAATGTCCTTTCCAATCTTGATTCTTAGTGCTTCATGATCTGGGAATTGATACTAAGGCTTATTTTCCTTGTAAACTTAAGGGGCTAAGAGAACCTACTGTAAGAGTTAAGAGTTGAAAGGTTTTTTTTTTTTTTTTTTTTTTTTTTGGATTTCATCCGTCACTGTAAAGACCCTTTAGAACCAGGCTGTGTGTGGAGCACACCTGTAACCCCATCAACTTGGGATCAACCTGGGAGCCTGGGAGCCTGGGAGCCTGAGGCAGGAGGATCCCGAGTTCAAGTCTAGAGGCAGCCTGAGTGACTTAGTGAGACCCTGACTCAAAAGAAAAAAGAGACAATGAGGTAGAGGGGCAGAATGGTGGTAGAGTATTTGCAAGGTATGCATAGGTCAACCGCTAAGTACTGAGAGAAAAAAAGAAGAAAGTCCCTTTAAATTGACCAAAATTCGTATCCATATAGACATAGGAATCTTTTATTTGGAATCACAATAATTAGGGAGCAGTTTTACGTAGCTTCTATCCATGAGGAAAACAAATGAATAGTTTGGGGCCTTAATTTCCTTAGAGTGGATTACCTGTTTCTTGCTTTTCAGGTAATTCAACTAGTAGTTGTGATACTATTAAAATCTGACTTAATGCCTTGTTTATTCTTTCACTAAGTTTTTCCTGCTGTCCAAATCAGAGTGGTAGGCAATAGAAACAAAATTATAAGCAAAATGCACATGATCTTTACATGGAAGTTATGCACTAGTGTGGGAAGGGGTAATGGTGGTGACATATACAGGATCAAGTCTCTATGACTTTTATTTGTGGAGAAATTGACCTGGTTCACTTACTTAGAAATGATAATTGAGCTAATGGAGAAATAATGATTAGTTGAAGAGGGAAGGAAAGAGCCTCTAAGTGAGAAAATTTTATTTATTTAGTTAGTTATTGTAAGTATTGGGGGCAGGTGCTTGGACGTGCTTGGCAAGGGCTCTGACACAGAACTGCACCCTTACCCTCCTTTTTATTTTATTTTTTGAGACAAGGTCTAGCTAAATTGAACAGGCTGCTTCTGGCCTCAAACTGATGATCCTCCTGCCTCAGCTTCCTGAATCACTAGGATTACAAGCATGCACCTGGCATGGGAGAAATATTTTATATAAAAAAACCTTATATGCAAGCTAGTGTGAAGAACTGAAGACACTGTGTAGGTGGGAGGAGAGAGTATGTGCATAAGAAGGATGGTGAAGAGGCTTTAAGTAAACTCAGGCATGAGACAAGCCTTCAATTTCCTGTTAAGACACTTTGTATAAGGAACGACCAGCCTTGAAGAGTTCTTTAAAAAGTGGGTAACATAACCAGATGCACATTTAGAAGAGGTAAATCTAGTTTGGGCTGGGATTTAGCTCAGTTGGTAGAGTGCTGCGCTGCAGTCTCTGAGGTCCTGAGTTCAATTCCCAGCACCGCAAAAATGGGAGAAGGGCCTGACAATCCACTCCCAAGGAAATCCCTATACAGTTGCCATTGAAAACCCTATGAGGGTCGCTATGAGTCAGATACTGACACGAAGGCACCTAACAACAACAACAACAACAACAAATCTAGTTATATTTATGAACTATATTCATGGTAAGTCTAATTTTTCATATTCCAGTGCTAATTTTACATACATCTTTAGATACTTCATTTTCTTTTCTATAACTTTATTTTTTCCCAGACATATAAATACATATTTTCTTCATTCATTATTTTTGTTTTAACAGATAACACTGATTTGCTATTTGATTAGAGTTTCCACTATGAGGAACAGAGGGTCATATTTTTTAGTCTTGTGATGATGAAGCTTGACTTAGTCACAAAGAACCACATGTACTTTCCTAGGGACAAAACTGACTCTGCGTCATGTTGCTTTGACATTTGATTAACTGCCTTTTTTTTTTCCTTTTGGCTGTTACTGATATTTGAAATGCTTTACAGATTTACTCTTTGTAATAACATCCTGTCCAACAGCTAGTTTCAATGCTGGGATTTGTGTGTGCAACTCTTACTGAAGTCGACATCAATTCTGGGAAACAATCCAAGAGCAGCCTTGGCTCAGACTGTGTGGTGGTCTGTAGAGGTGACTTCATTTACTCTTTTAGTTTGGTAGACATAGACTATTCTTGCAATTTATTGACTGAATGTATCAATACTCCTAAAATCTAATGAAAATAATATCATGTTTCCTATCTACCACATATAAGATGTTAAATAGATTAAAGATATCCCTTGTTAACCTCTTTTCCTAGAATGTAAATCCTTATCCATATGGGTTTTCTCATTTGAATATATATTATGAGAGCTGGGTTCTGTGGTGGACACCTATAATCCTTGTGACTTAAGAAGTTGAGGAGGAGTATCATGAGTTTGATGCCAGAGGAAGTAGGAACAGCTTAAAAATATAAGTTTTATAAGACATTTGTCAAAGAAATGAAGCTATAAAATGACTTAAAAGCAAGTGACAGAATTCTGGAGCAGAGGTTCGGGAAGGAGGGGAAGATGTGGGGATATTATGTAAAGCAATAGAGAAGGAGAAGAAAATCTCAAAATATATGATGCAACTACATGGAAAAAATAGGGGAAAGAAAAAAAATCAATGAGAATATAACCCATGATTGCATACAATTTTTATTACATATTAATTAAAATTTCTACATTTTTTTCTTTTTTAGTTTATATTTTTCTGTAAAATATGTAAGATGATGTATAAGCAAAAGTGATTTAATAGTCATGTAATGGATACAGCAAATGACTTATTGCTCTTTACCCCACCAATATTTATTTGAAAATCAGAAAGATTTAAACTTATTCTTATTTGATTTTCTATTCCAAATTTTAATTAGAAGTTTAAACTTATTTGCTTTTCTATTCCCATATTTAATTATTTTTATTTAATTTTTTATTTATTCTTTATTTAATTATTTATAAGTTTCTGAGTTTACTTTTTGGGAGGTGTCAGCTGCTTTTTATTTTTTAATGTTGCTAGCTTCAAAACATATCTGTGCAGTCTAACATATCTCTCCAGAAAATCAAATTAGAGATTCATATTTTAATGCCAACCATTTACTATTAAATAATTCTTATTTTTAAACTGATTTTAATATTGATAACATTATAGAAAACATGGATTTCTTAGTTGTAGTTTTCTTTTCTCTGCTAGAACATATATAAGAAGTTTTTCACATTTTTAAGTACTCCTTATACATTAGAATCTATATAATATCCATCTATCTACTTGTATATTCACTGTATTCATTATTCAGTGAAAAATGATATCTACAAATGGTATTTGTTTTCCTTTGTTAATATTGTTGTCATTAGGTGCCATCAAGTTGGGTTTGGATCATAGTGGCACTAAACACTACCTGACACTATGCCATGCCTGGTACTATTGTCACTGCTTCTCTGTTATTCATAGAGTTTTTAATGGCTGATTGTTTCAGGAGTGGGCTGCCAGGTCCTTTTCCCAAGTCTACAGCACTGGGTCTTCCCAGGCGATCTCCTGTCTAAGTAGTAACCAGGCCAGACACTGCTTATTTGAGATCTAACAAGATTGGTTGCCAGGGTTGTACTTATTTCCACAAGCATCACTATAAACTTTTCCTTTTATAGACTTTAAAACTCCTTCCATGAATTCAATAAGCACTTACTGAGAGCTTAAAGTATATTGAAGGCTGTGGTCAGTAAAATGAAGGAAAAAATATAAAATGAAAGAAAAAAGTCTCATAAAAGACACAATTATAAAAATAGATCTGTTTCTTGGTGTGATTATTGCTAAAAGACATTTAGAGAGGAAAAAAGCATGAATTCTTTAATAAGCTTCAGAAATTAAAGTTATGGTTGACATGGACTTTCACAGGTGGTAGGAACTCAGCAAATGAAAGGCATCTTAAACGGGGTATTGTAAGGCCCTTCTCTAAACTATCTCATGATAGATATGTATGTTGTTAGGTACTTTCCAGCCTGGTCCTACTCATAGTGACCCTATGTGCAACAGAACAAAAGACTCTCCAACACTGTGCCATGCCCAGCACTATTGTCAGTGCTTCTCTGCTATTCATAGGGTTTTCAATGGCTGATTGTTTTGGGAGTGGGTTGCCAGGTCCTTCTCCCTAGAGTGCAGCACCTGATATTCTCAGGCAGTCTCCCATCCAAGGACTAACCAAGCTGACCCTGCTTAGCTTCTGAGATCAGGTGAGATCTGTTGCATAGAGTGCTATGGCTGCAGACAGATATGTATATATTCACATAAATAGGGTACATATTTTTATTTTTATTTTATTTATCGTGTGTGTGTGTGTGTGTGTGTGTGTGTGTGTGTGTGTGTGTGTGGCATTAGTAGGTTGAACCCAGGACCTCAAGATGCTAAGCATTTGCTCTACCAGTAAGCCACAGTTCCAGTACCTTTTTGTTTGTTTGTTTGTTTGTTTTTACTTTTTGAGACAGGGTCTCGCTAAATTACACAGACTATATCTGGTCTGGATCCTCCACCTCCTCAGCCACTGGGATTACAGGTGCACACCACCACACCCAGCCCTTTTTTGTTTTTGTTCTTGAGACAGAGTCTTACTAAGTTGCACCCTTCCGGACCATGGGGTGATAGCCAAATATCAGAGCATGAATCTCTCTTTTGTCCAGAGTACACTTGCCTAGACAGCACAATTGATTTCGGAGTTTGTGTTTGCTAAATTGGAATCCTGTACCTAGTCAGGTGGGGAGGAGGGAAGCCTTCCCAGGCAAGAGGCACTTCTTTATATTAAACTAAAACCTTTCCACATGAAGTTGGCACCAAAGAGGGCCAACCCCTTAGGGTAAAGATGGCCCAAATCAAACCTATCACCACTCTCTAACAATTGAAAAATGTGGAAAAAGCTGCTTTGGAACTGAGTAGAAAAATAAAAGATAAAAGAAAGAAGAAAAGAGAAACACTACCTAATCATGCAAATGTTGGAGTTCACTTAGGCTTTCACTTGGATTTAAACCTTGTATGCAAGGACTACTTTTGATGAGAAGTCCTTAGAGTTATAAAATTGGTATGAAATTATGTAGGCTCTGTCACTGTAGTTTAGGACTTAACGTAGCTTCCTAGACTGTTTTGAGAATGACAGCAAAGTTAGTACATCTTGTACCAGACTCTGATTTTGGCATACATACACATACATGTTGTTGTTAGGTGCAGTAGAGTCGTGTCCAACTCATAGCAACCCTCATAGTGTTTTCAATGGCTGTTTGTTTTGAGATTGCCTCCGGAGTAGATTGCCACATCCTTCTCCCATTTTTGCTGTGCTGGGAATCGAACTCAGGACCTAAGAGACTGCAGAGCAGTGCTCTATCAACTGAGCTAAATCACAGCCCCCAATTACATATACACATATGACTGATACCAATATTTCAAGAGATAATAGTGTCCCATAACATCTGTTATATTCTATATTTTCTGTTATTGTATTTCACAGTAAAATACTGATTGTGACCCATAAAACTTATGCAATGACCTGATAATGGGTCATGTTGTACAGTTAAAGAAACAGTGATCTAACAGGAAGCATATAAAAATAACAATCAGTCTTGGTTAGTCTTTCCTCCAACATAATGGTCATTTCTGGAAATGTAGTCCTTTTTCATTGTCTTAAGCAAAATTGCATGGTCACCCAGGTTTCCTTCCATCTGATACAAATCACTATAGTTATATAAGAGATAGCATTATTTCAGTTACTCTGGCAACTTCTAAAATATAATTGTTTAAAAAGTTACTTGCAGTTACTCATGCCATTGTATTAGAGAGGATCAATAAATGTTTACCTAGCACTTATAAGAAAAAAAATAGAAGCAATTAAATATGGTGCATTGGGTAAAATAGCTGTAGAAGACACTTTTTGTGTAAATGTCAACTTTCAAGTACAGAGCATGAATTATGGAACTGCAGTGTATCCAACATAGATTCTCTGATTTGGTAGTTACATGGTGTTTATGCAAGACCATATGTCCTTTTTCTTGAAAACTACATATTGAAGTATTCTGGGGTAAAGGTATATGTTGTCTGCATCTGCACTCCTAAATGGTTCAGAAAAATATGTATATAAGGATGTGTGTATGTAGTGAAAAAGAAAGAGATGTATAAAAATAAGATAAAAGGTTAAGAGTTATAGAGTCTAGTTAAAGAGTATAGTGGAGTTCTTTATAGTATTGGTGGAATTTTAACATATATATTATGTCAATTATATAAAAATAAAAATAGAAATACATTTCTAAATAACCAAGAGTTCAAGGTAGAAATACCAATATAAATTCAAATAACTGTTTTAAACAAATGAAAATAAAAATGGTGCTTGTAGAATTTAGTTAAAAAAAAAACAAAGTGAGGTTTGCAGCTAGCAATGTCTAACCTTTAAAACACATACGATTGAAATAATGAAACAATAAAGATCAGAAATGAGTGAAATAGAACAAAAATAGACAATAAATCAATAAAGCGAAAAGTTGGTTCTTTGCAAAACCAAATGAAATAGAAACCTATGTCAGTATTTATCTAGTAAAAAAGATAAGGTAACAATAAGCAAGTCAAACGTGAAAAAAGAGTACCATTAAAGGTGGTGTGGATGCACAGAATAAAAGCACAATATGAACCACTATGTAGCAAAATCCTGAATATTTATATGAACTGAATAAATTCTTAGAATATATAACTCACCAAGCCCAAACATTCATGACAGAAAGAAAACATTAAAAAGAACATTCTTATTAGGAAAATTGAATAAATGGATAAAACTTTTAAGACAAAACAAGCTAAAGACAAATAGTTTCTATGAAAAGTTTTATAAAGCATTAAACAAATAAGTATTTCTAACTTTACCAAATTTTTATAGAAAAGGTCAGGAAATTTATTAGGCTGTCAAAAGTTTCATTCCAAAGTCAGACATCTAAATAGAAATGGAAAATGAGTCTCAACACATTCATGAACATAGGTACATATGTCCTATATGAAATAGAAAAATAAATCCACCTGTATGTAAAAGTATATAATTGAATCACTTGATTCACCCAAGAAATCTAAGAAAACTTCCTCAATATGAAGAAGGGTGTTTAGGAATTACCTATATTATTTGGTAGCTTGGAATTTCTCCTTTTGTGATCATAACTAGAAAAATTGTCCACAATCACTATTTCTACTTAACATGGTGCTAGAGATTTGAGATGGACATTAAGGTAAGAAAAATATAAGAGAGAATGTTACTGTCATAGTTAATGATGACATTATCTTTATTGCGAATCCAAGATAAATATAGTACTGCTTGATAGAGAAAACACAAAATTTTCTCTATCACTGTTATACTACAGATTAAAAGGATACAGGTTAGAGCCCTGGGTCCTCACAGTTTAGTTGAGAAGTAAAAATTCTCTAATTAAAAATAATTTAGGTGACAGAGCTCTGCCAGTTTTCAATAAAGTTAAACTTTCAGACTCCCTATTATGTAATGGAAGGAGATCTATGCTTATCTTAGTGACTGATTGTAGTAAAGAAGAAAGGAGAATCAACAAGAAATTAAATAACTAGTACAATGCAAGAGAAATGAATATTTGGGTGAGGAAATTGATATCCAACAAAAGTAGTTAATAATCTGATGAAAATGAATTGCATAGCTCTTATTATTTGTATATTAATTTATCTAAAATTTCAGGTCCTGGGTATTGGGTATTAACATCTTTCATGTTTTAAAAATGTTGTTTCAGGCATGTTAAACATTTTCACAATATTGTTTTTTGAAATCTCTCCTAATAGACCAAGTTACAAAGCTTAGGAAAAGCATTGTGTGATTGTTGAGTAAATAGTGGAGTCTTAATTGGGCCTTAAGTGCAATTATCAAAAGTTCTGCAAAGGCTGCCTCAGTTCCACCAATGTATATTTAAAAGGACATGGAAGAAAGGGAAACTTTGAATTTTATCAAAGAAAAAAATTAATATTCAGTATTCTTCAAAATGATTCAAAATGACATTCCCACTTTTAAAATTGGTAAAGAAGTTGAGAGAACTAGTAAGAACTATGAATAGCAATGTATCCCTTGACTGATGTGCATTATGGCTAATGGCAATAATTCTCAGAGAAATGGAAGGAAGCTTCGGCTTAGTTTATGTTAGTGAGTAGAAGGAAGAAAGTGATATGTAATTTTAGGTATAAAGGCTGCTATTGGAATAGTAAAAATCATTTTGTATGTGAATATACATACAGCATAGTGTTTAGGACATTGTTATTTCTCAAAACATGTCATACCTTTAATGATCATAGAGTCAAGTAAATATGGTGTTTCTAGTGCATGTCTACTCCCTGTCTATTCAAATTATGAAAAGAGAATTTTTGTTAAATATGCTATATTTGTGATTTCCCATTGTTAATATAATTAAGTAGAAAAGAATTTTTCAGTGTGACTCACACCTTAGGAGCTTTTCAGAACCCCAACTTCACCATTTTCTGTTTTGTGAACTGTATGTACAATGAAGAGTCTGTATATAATAATGACAAATAAATCTCAGTATCATAAACTCAGCAGTGATTACTGAGCCTTATCAGAGCATACTGAAATACAAGCATTGGCATACAAAATGCATTAGAGGAACAATCCTTTCTTATTTTAATTTCTTTTTTAAGAAAAGAAATTTTATGTAAATTTGCTTTTAAATTTCTTTCACAATTTATAAATATATGGATATTGCAGAGTTATTGAGAGTAAATAACATTTATGTTTAGTAAATGATACTTATCTCCTGATATAGTGAAAAATGGGAGAGAAAAGTCACTGATGAAAATGCAGGTCAGAAATAAGACTTGTAGAAATATTTTATGTAATTATTTATAAAAATATGTTGCTATCATAAGTGAGGGAGTAATTATCCATATGTTTATTATGTTTTGTTAATATGAAGTTAGAGCACAAAAAATTTTGGAGTGAATGCACAATTTGTAACATTCAGAGATGGTTTTGAATTAGGTAACAAGCTTTACTTCAGTAAAGGAACTAGACCTTATATTATCTAAGTGATCATAGAATCTTTGATGTTTTTTAGAACACTTGTCACATTTTTGTGACTTGCCACTTGTCACTTGCCTTTAATGATACTGAGGATTCTCAAAGTACTCAGAGTAAACTCAGTGTTCTTGCTAATACCTGAAAATGAGGTCTTTAAAATAATGTATGTATGTGAACAAAGAAAGCTAAAGACTTATGTACTGAAATCTACAAAACAATGCTGACGGAATGTAAAGAAGATATAAATAAGTAGAAGGACATCCTGGGCTCATGGATTGAAGGATATAGTATTTTTAAGATTTTAATAGCACACAAAACAAATCTACAGATTTCATGCAATCTTTATCAAAATTCTGGCTTTTTTGTAAAAATAGAAAAATCCTTCCAAAATTCATATGCAATCTCAATAGCAAAAATAATCTTGAAAGAGAATAATGGATTTAGAAGTTTCATATTCCCTGGTTTCCAAACTTAGTACAAAGTGTGGTACTGACACAAAAACAGAAATATAGATGAAAGTAGTAGAATAGAGAGAACAAAAATGAACTTCTCACACACATGGTAAAATGTATTTTAACAAGAGTATCAAGACCACTTAATGGGAATAGGATAGACGTCTCAAAAAACAGAAAAAAGGAGTATCCATATGTAAAAGAATAAAGGTGGGTCCTTACCTTATACTATATAGAAAAATTAATAGAAAAATTAGCTCAAAAAGGGTGAAAGACCTAAGCAAGAACTGATACTGTAAAACTCTTTAAAGAAAATATAGGAAAAAATAAAAACTTCATGACATTAGAATGATAACAATTTCCTGGATATGAAACTCGAAGCTCAGGTTATAAAAGAAAAAATGGATAAACTTAACTGCATAAAAATTAAAATTTTGTGAATCAAAATGCACTATAAACAGAGTGAAAAAGATTTAAAGAAAATTAGAAAAATATTCAATGATCATATATTTGGTGATATCCAGACCCAATAAAAAACTCTTAAAAATCAACAACAAAAGTCAAATAACCCAACTAAATAAGACTTGAATAGACATATCTCCAAAGATGATATATAAATGGCCAATAAATACATGAAAAAATGCTAACCATCACTAGACATTATGGAAATGCAAATCAAAGCCATTATAAGATAACCATTTCACAGCCATTAAGATGGTGTTTCTCAAACAAGCAATCCAGAAAATACATGTGTTGGCAAGGATGTGAAGAAATTGGAATACTTGTGTGTGGAACTCACCGCTACCATCTCTGGGCTTGGATGATGGAGCAGGAAACTCACATGCAATTTCCTACAGGGAACTCACAGGCACTGAGTTAGTGATGCAATGGAGTGAGAGACACCTCCGGAAGTCTCTTAAGCACAGCTCTTTATTACACAGTATTTAAAAGTGCTGCAGCTTTAAATTGACAAACAGCTCTCAGGGTTAAAGTGACAAATTGCTCTAAGTTGTTCTTTGTGATGGTGGTCTTCTGGGGTCAGCCTCCAGCACAGGTCTGGCAGCTGCTCCCTTGTTCTCTGTGGCAGCCAATCTCAGTGTTCTTCTCTCGTCGGTGTTGGTCCTCCAGCATCCCTCGAAGTCTTCTGCTCTTCTCTCTCTGAAGAAGTCATCATGGAATGGCAAATCTAGAGAAGTGAAAGAGCTCTCCTTATATACTTTCTTGGGACCAATCAGAACATGGTTCTTTGTTTAGATATAGCCAGTCATGAGCCAGGTGCAAAAGAGGTGAAATGCAATTGCTTATTTGATAGGAGCAAAGGAGGTAGGGAATAGCCAATCATAGGCCTGCCCATATTAGCCAATAGGGTGATATGAAACAACCTATCAGAGGTCGAGGGCTTAAAGGTGGGGCATGCTTCAACACAGCTGCGCAGGGGCCATCTTTTTGGTGCAGTTGCAGACCTTGTGGACCCAAGCCAGGTATACCACAGCAAATCACACAAGGATCCTGAGTGCACTTCAGGCCTCAATTTGGACCAAATAAGCCTTGGGCCATTTCTTTCTTTTGAGTGCCCCACATTTATCCCTATACTTGTGTACTGCAAGTGGGGAATGTAACATAGTACAGCTGCTGTGGGAAGAGGAGTGGCAGTTTTGTAATAAATTAAAAAGAGAATTACATTTGATCTAGAAATTCCATCTCCAGGTATATACCCAAAAGAATTGAAAGTAAAGACTCAAACAAATATTTGTTTGCAGTGGTATTATTTGTAGTAGTCAACAAGTGGAAGCAAACCAACTATCCATTAGTAGATCAATGGATAAACAAAATGTAGTATGCACATGTGTTACTTAACTTTCCATTACTGCAACAAATACCTTAGATAAATGAACTTATGAGAAAAAATGGTTTACTTTGGTTCATGGTTTCAGAGATTTCAGTTGATGGTTGACTGGTCCCATTGTTTTTAGGCTTGTCGCAAAAATTATATGATAGGGGGAGTGTGTGGCAGAGAAAACTGTTCATCTCCTAGCAACCAGAAAGCAAAGAGAGATCATTGAAGGAGGAGCCAGCTCCCAATATAACCTTCAAGGGTATGCCCCCCTCCAATAACCTAACTTCCTTCCAATAACCCCATTACCTAATCTTCCACTACTTGTCAATAGTGCTATGGGATGGGGACCCAAGCCTTCAACACACAGACATTCAAGATCCAAACTATATCAACATACAATGGAATACTTACTCTTCAGCCTTAAACAGGAAAGAAATTCTGACATACTGCAAAGCAGATGAACCTTAAAGACACTATGGTAAGTGAAATAAGCCAGTGACAAAAGAACAAATGTTATATGATTGATTCCACTTGTAAGAGATAACGAGTAGTCAAAGTGATAGAGACAAGAAATAGAAGGGACTAGAGGGAGAAGTAAGGGAGGAGGATGTGGAAATCCACTCTTGAAGCAATCCTGAAACAATCAGCCACTGAAACCCTATAATGGTCACTATGAGTCGGACATGATTGATGGCACCTAACAACAACAAGAGGGAGAAGAAAAGGAGGAAAGATTAGTTTACCTTTCTTCTCTTACTACCACAATCACTCTATTCTTACAGTAGAAAGAAGACATCTTCCACATATATTGAATCCTGAATATTTTTATGGTGCATTGTTCCAAAGCATAGAAACTTGAAGAGCACCAAACCAAACTAAAATTCAAAATAATGATTTAATAACAGCACTCTTAATCAAGGTACAAAATCATGACTTTCTGTTTCTAAAACATTTATTTGAAAAGATGCAGCATGACTTTATGAACAGCACACATATGCCCTGCTTGGGACATTCTAAAGGCAATCAAATAATAGAGTGGGGCTGAGATGATGATTATAATTTTATTTAGAAATCTCAACACTTTGATCTCCTGATTATCATCAAGGGAGCAGGGAAAGTGTCTAAAAAATGAAAATCAAAGGAACCCATTAGCAAGGAACATTGAAAATAACAGTGATGCTTTATTTCTCTCAGCAACTATACCCACAGCAAGGATTAGAATATTATTCATCTATCAGTCTTAGAATATTCAGAAATTTAAAAATAGCATGTTTGAAATACCAATCTACTCAGGGGTGCATCTTCATATTTTCACCTTTTGCAAATAATATTATTAAAATATAAAAATATAAAATATTTTTCAGCATATTCACCTATGACTTTCTTGTGGGTTTCAAGAAAATAAAGATGAAAAGTTCTCACTTTCTTCTAACAGATAAATATTACATCTTTTAAGGAAAGGAATATACATCAGAGACAAGATATAATTTCATATTTTCAAGAACATTTATCCAGGTTCATATGAGAAACATTTTCATGAGCATTTGACAAGTTATTGTATGCTCTAAATTCATATTATTTATTTACTTATTTATTTACTTTACTTGTACTTGAGTCTGTTTTATGTCAAAAAAGCAAAAAAAGAAATTGCTTGCAAACAATTTTTTGTCCCATTATTTATTCTGGCAAAATAAGTATGAGATTTAATCTAACAGTACAGATATGTTACAGATTCCAACCTGAACAATGTACTTGAGAAAAAACAAATGCTTTTGGAAATCCCTACATTGACTAAAAGTGGCCCATATTTTTATGAGAGTGAGTAGTTTTGTTTCAAAAATTTGGAGTAATATGTGAAGAGAAAACACAGAGACACTTTGCCCTAAAATAGATTTTGCAATTTGTTTTCTCCTGCAAGCCCTCATTTTCTGTCACTATTTTGGCCACTCACTTTATTCCCATCTCATGGCTTCCCTGATATACTTAGAATGTAACATGAACCTTAGGGCATTTGCATTTGTTGTTTCTCTGCGTGCCATGCTCTTTCCTGAGTACCAGCATGACTTGCCCAATTATTTTTCTACTCTTATGGTCTTTGGTCCTCAGGCATTTCTTCTTTGACTACCTTATCAAAAATAACTCCTTGTCGTCACCTTTCACTATTATCTGTCCTATTGTCCTGCTTTATCATTATATCATTTATCACTGACAAAAGTAATTTTAGGCACACACACACACACACACACACACACACACACACACACACACACAAGCTATCTCCTTCCAGTGAGCCATTTGTGAAATGCATTATATTTAGTGCCTGGCATTTAGTAGCTTCAAAAAGCATGTGTTTAAAGCATGGGTAAGGGAAAGGAAGGCAAAGAGGGACAGAGAGGAGGAAAATTACTTTTGTTTCCAAATATAAACTATATATTGAAAACATGCCTTAAAATTTTGATACAACATTTTGTACATTCTAGGAGCTCTAAGCTTCATTTATACTTTGTCCAATTATACAAAGATATGATCAGTTTAGAGTTTTCCTCAGAATTTCATGTCTGAAATCTCCAATTCACTTTCCCTATTTTATCCTTCTTTTATTTTTCACTAGGAAGTCTGCTCTTTGCCTGCAAAGGAACCATAAATCATGAGGATCTGTGTTCATTAGTCCTCCTGGAACTATTCAAAGCCTCCAAGAAGCCCATTGATTATTCCAGGATTCCATGGCCACTACCCTCTCTGTCTCTCTTGCAGCTCATAGTCTGTACTTTTTCAACTATTACTATGTTTCATGCTGTTCTTAATGGTTTGTTTACTTTTTCATGTAAGTTGTCTTATAACTCCCCACACATTTCCAGAAAAAGATCTGATTAGAGACCTAACCTTCCATTTTGTTCCTGGGGGATACTTAATGGAACAGGCTAAGAATATTACATGTTTTATTCCTGCATTCAAAGTGAACGTATTCCAAGACTTCTCATCTCAATGTTCAATCTTCAGCTTTACTCTTTACTAAATAATATCCTTTTCTCTCAATCTCTCAATTTCACTCAGTTCAGTCCATCAATCTTTCCCTGTAACTCCCTCAGCTGTATTTCTTATGGTTGCATTGGTCTTATTTTTATTTGATTTACTCAGATGCTATGTTAAGTACCTATGTTGTTTTTTCTACATTCTTCTGCTCTCTGAATGAAGGTAGTCTACATGATAAAGGATTTTGACTTTCTGGTGTTTATAATCTTGGTATAGGGTTTAATCATAAATATCATAATTCAATAACTTTATGGTTACTTAAAACTCTTTCTCCAGTATCTATTCTTATTCTTCAATACATAATTATTGATTACTCCCAATGTGCAAGACTCCATACTAAGTATACCGTTCACTAGTATATCTTTACTGTGAGGACACTAGGATTCTTAAAAAATTGAATAGAGACAAAAGATAACAAATACTAACAAA
>VMDO01012401.1:51721-62564 GCA_007922755.1 Pedetes capensis | reverse complement strand
CTGCAGTCACTTCTGAATGATCTTTAGTAGAATTTTGCTGGTGTGTGATATTAATGATATTGTCCGATAGTTTGCACATTCAGTTGGATCCCCTTTTTTGGGAATAGGCACAAATATGGATCTCTTCCAGTCAGTTGGCCAAGTAGCTGTTTTCCAAATCTGTTGGCATAAACATGTTAACACCTCCAGTGCTGCATCTCTTTGTTGAAACATCTCTATTGGTATCCCATTAATTCCTGGAGCTTTGTGTTTCCCCAGTTCTTTCAAGGCAGCTTTCACTTCATCCTTCAACACCATTGGTTCCTCTTCATATGCAACCTCTTGGAATGGTTGGTTATCTACCAATTCTTTCTTGTATAATGACTCTGTGTATTCTTCCCATCTTCTTTTGATGTTTCCTGCATCATTTAATATTGTCCCTGCAGAATCTTTCACTAGTGCCACTTGAGGCTTGAATTTTTTCTTCACTTCCTTAAGCTTGAGAAACACGGAGTGTGTTCTTCCCTTTTGGTTTTCTGCCTCCAGCTCCTTGCACATGTCATTATAATATTTGTTTTTGTCTTCTCGAGCTGCCTTCTGAAATCTTCTGTTTAGTTCCTTAATTTCATCATGTCTTCCTTTTACTTTAGCTGCTCGACATTCAAGGGCATGTTCTACTGTCTTTTTTGACATGTAATTTGGTCTTTTCTTTTTTTCTTGTCTTTTTAAGAACTTTTTGCTTCCTTCTTTGCTTCCTTTTATGTCATGCCACAACTCTTCTGGTCTCCTGTCATTTGTGTCTAATGCATTAAACCTATTTTTGAGGTGGTCCCTGAACTCAGGTGGGATATACTCAAGGTCATACCGTGGCTCATGTATACTTATTCTAATTTTCTTCAGCTTCAGTTTGAACTTGCATATGAGAAGTTGATGGTCTGATCCACAGTCAGCACCTGGTGTTGTTTTGACATTTTGTACAGAGCTTTTCCATTGTCTCTTTGCACATATGTAGTCAATTTGATTTCTGTATGTTCCATCTGGTGAAGTCCATGTGTATAGTCTCCATTTATGATGTTGAAAAAATGTATTTGCAATGAAAAGGTCATTGGTCTGACAAAATTCTATCATGCGATCTCCAGCTTCGTTTCTGTCACCAAGACCATATTTTCCAACTACTGGGCCTTCTTCTTTGTTTCCAAGCTTTGCGTTCCAGTCACCAGTGATTATCAGTATGTCTTGATTGCATGTTTGATCTTTTTCAGATTGCAGAAGCTGATAGAAGTCTTCCCTTTCTTCATTTGTGGCTTTAGTGGTGAGTGCATAAATTTGAATAAGAGTCATATTAACTGGCCTTCCTTGTAGGTGTATGGATATTATTCTATCACTGACAACACTATATTTCATGACAGATCTTGAAATGTCTTTTTTGATGATGAATGTAACCCCATTTCTCTTTAGTTTATCATTCCCAGAATAGTAGACCCTATGATTGTCTGACTCAAAATGGCCTATGCCGGTCCATTTTAGCTCACTGATGCCTAGAATGTGAATGTTTATGTGATCCATTTTTCTTTTAACAATTTCTAATTTTCCTAGATTCATACTACGTACATTCCATGCTCCAATTATTAATGGATGTTTGCAGTTGTTTCTCCTCATGTTGAGTTGTGCCACATCATCACGTTGAGCACCCTGGGGTTTTACTCCATTTCCTTCATCACGGTAGACTCTACTTTGAGGAGGCAACTCTTCCCCAGTATTCTTTTGAGTGCCTTCCAACCTGGGGGCCTCATTTTCCGGCACTATATCTGACAGTGTTTCTTTGCTATCCATAGGGTTTTCAATGGCTAGTTGTTTCCAGAGTGGCTCGCCAGGTCCTACTCCCTAGTCTGACTTAGTCTGGAAGCTCAACTGAAAACCTGTCCACCTTGGGTAACCTTGCTCATGTCTGAGCTTACAGTGGCAGAGCTCTCAGCCTCATCGCAACACGCAAGCCCCCACGGCAAACTGACAGATGTGTGGGGGCTCTGATGGTAAAATAATTAATACAAGGACACATATATAGCATAAGAAAAAGAGAAGGAGAATAGAAAGAGGGAAGAGGGTAAAACAAGAAAGGAAGAAAATAAAAATTAAAAAAAACAAAAAACAAAAAACAAAAAACAAAAAAACCTCACGCATACATGCTCCCACCCACATATAAAATCGCTTATAGTCAGGTGTGGTGGTATACACCTGCATTCCCAGCAGCTTGGGGGTGAAGGCAGGAGGATCACAAGCCCAAGATCACAGGCAGCCTGCGCACCCCAGCGAGACCCTGTGTCAAAAAGTAAAAATATGGGCTGGGGGTGCAGCGCGGCGGTCCAGCACCTACAAAGCGAATAGCCGCAAGACCCTGGTTTCATACCCCCATACAAAACAACAAAAACAAACAACAACAACAAACCAAACCAAAACAAAACAAAACAAAACAAAAACCCCAAGAAACAAAAAAACAAAATCAAAACAAAAACAAAAACAAAACCATGCATACCCGCTCGCACACACATATAAAACACTTCTAGTCAGGTGCGATGGTGCACGCCTGCGATCCTAGTGGCTTGGGGGGCAGAGACAGGAGGACCCCAAGCCCGAGATCAGAGGCAGTTTGTGCAACCCAGCAAGCCCCTATCTCAAAAAGTAAAAATTATGGGCTGGGGGCGCAGCGCGGCTTTCCGCCCACTTGGGAGACCACTTGGGAGAACCAAATCCTCTTGTGGGTGGGATGATATTCAACCCCTCCGGAGAAAGTCTGTAGTAGGTCTGCCATGCACGGTGATTATGCTCGAAACTGTCCTTATTGTGTCTAATTGTCCCGCAAGACTCTGCCAGAAAGGAGCACTCTGTCCGTGTGGCGCTCAGCCTCCTCCGCAGACCTCACCTTTCTCCACAGTGCAGTGGGATGACTTAGGATCCCCTCTGGTGTGTCTGGGGTCCAGGCGTATGTGTGCCCATATGTCTGTGGAGATTGCATCTGCATAACTGTCCCCCCACAACAGGAGGGAGGGAGCTGCGTTTCAGCTCTGGATGTGTACGGATGGCACTGGTTTCCCACCGCCACAACAGGAGGGAGGGAGCGATTCTGTGCTGACTCACCTGAAAACTTGCAGTTTGTGTCCCGCGGGCAGGGTGACAGTGTGATGTCAAGGTTGCATGCTGTGTTGGGTCCGGCTCCCGTGGGTGTGTGGGCACATGCTTATAAACAATTATTTTACCAAATGTTTTGCTACTGCATAATACCAATTATGACAAGTATCCAAAAGTAATTTCTTCTCTGCCTGCCACCGGAAAGTTAAACCGAGGGCTTATATTTTGATATCTGCCTTTGGGTACAAATTTTGCATCTATTATAATAGACTAGGATACACTGTAGTAACAAACAAAATTTCATGGCACATCACATAAAATTGTATGTCCCAACGTGGATCTGCAATGCATCTCTTCATACATCATCAATCTGTTCATCACAGTCTTTCAAGGACTTAGTGATAGAAATTTAATCTTAAAATATACTTTTAAGATTCTTGCAACAAAAAGAAAGTAACATGGCAAATCATGCACGAGTTTTTAGGGTTTTCACCAGGAAGTACAATAAATGACTTGGCAGAGCAATTTACCCAGCCATGCTTAATATCAAAGAGGGCAGCTAGATGTAATCTTACTATGCATGCACAAGGGAGAGACCTAGAACTATTTGGTAATCTACACTAATGATTTCCATGAGTATTTATAGTGGGAGGAGATAAAATAATTTCCTTCTTTTAGAATTACTATAATTTTGCTAGTGCAAATTTACACATGATGTTGTTGTTGTTGTTGTTAGGTGCCGTCGAGTCGGTATCCGACCCATAGCGACCCTCATAGGGTTTTCAATGGCTGACTGTTTTGGGATTGCCTTGGGAGTGGATTGCCAGGCCCTTCCCCCATTTTTGCGATGCTGGGAATTGAACTCGGGACCTCAGAGACAGCAGTGTAGCACTCTACCAACTGAGCTAAATCCCAGCCTTATAGAGATATTAAAAATGAATGAAGGACATGGCAATCCACTCCCCAGGCAACCTTGAAACAATCAGCCATTGAAAACCCTATGAGGGTCACTATGAGTCAGACACGACTTGGTGGCACCTAACAACAACAAGAACAACATAAATATTAAAAAGGTGAAATGGCAAAACAATTCTGAATTCCTCAGAAAGGGCATGTACCTGGTGTAAGATTCTTAAATTAATAACTCAAATTATCAGAACAAGTCACAGATTAAGAACAATGAACAAAAAAGTCATCTCAAAGTTTTTAAAAATTATTAATGTGCTCTTATAGCCCTGTCTAAAACATAATGATAGTCAAAGATATAAAAGAATAAAATATACCAACTAACTTTCTCAACAAAGATGAGATAGGACTATTTCTGTGTAATTCTTTCAAATACTTATCATTTAGGAAGCATTCAGATAATAGATTACTACTTATAACAGCATTTAATCAGTAAATTAATTACAAATATATGGCCATATTCTTTAGTGTTCCATACATAAAGTATTTAGGGCAATAATTACTTGCATATATCTCTTACCTACTTCTGTAAAGATTATAATTCACACACAAAGTATTCAACTACCTAATCTCAAACCTTTGAGGACCCCTTGTTGTTTAATTTTTATAGGTGTTAGTGGCAGCAGATTATTTACTTATTTGAACTACTAGAGTAAAAAGCTATGTGGCATATCATAGTTACATATGTAAACAAATACTCAAAATTCCTGCATGAAATCTTACATAACCATATCTTAGAAATTATTTGAAAAAATCCTGAAATTCTACAAAATACAAAAAAAGAATAAGACTTTCATGTTTTAACTTAAAAATACTATATGTTAAAAAAAATTAAGAAAAAGAAAGCTTTCAAGGGTTTGTGCTTCATTTTATTCCAAAACAACAAAGACAAAATATGGATATCATATACGTAGCAAGTGAGTAGGAAAAAAATCCATATATTTTAAATTGTCATCTTAAGAATATCTGGCTCAAGCTGAAGTGCTCAGATTTAAGAATTATAAGGGAATCAGCTTCTTTCATTTATTGCCATTAGAGTGAATGGGAGAAGGGTAAAATAATGCACATTTTTCATTAACATGGCCAAGGTCCAGGAATTATATCTCTGGGAATGCAAAGTGCATGACACAAGAAAGTTATATATCTAAATGTGTAAAACAAGATATGAAAATGTAATCCAGTATACAAATAACAGTTGTTGTTGTTAGGTGCCGTAGAGTCGGTATCTGACGCATAGCAACCCTACATACAACAGGTGAAACAGTATTACTGCTTCTCTGCTCTTCACAGGGTTTTCAATGGCTGATTGCTCTGGGGGAGTGGATTGCTGGGTCCTTCTCCCAAGCCTACGGCACCTGGTGTTCCCAGGCAGTCTCTCATACAAGTACTAAACAGGCCCAACCCTGCTTAGCTTCTGAGATCTGATGGGATCGGATGCCATAGTGGTACAACTCCAGGCAAGAATAACAGGCTTTTTCTAAATGTAGAAAGAAAGAGTAGAAAAACTGTATGTCATAGGGAGATGTTCAGAGGAAGACCAAATATATTTAGATTGAGTATACATAAGAAAACAAAATGAGAAATGCTCATTAACTCTATCCTGAATAAATAAATCCAAGCAATTTAAAGGGGAAATTGTACAGTATAAGAGCTACAGAAGGAAACAGATCAAAACTCAGAGAATAAGTTGTCTAAATACCAGGATGACCCTGTGGGGGTGGGGGGGAACCCACAGGATGAAACAAAATAGAAACCTCCTTTTGAAAAATAAAACTAGACAGAATCTGAGTCCAATCTTTTTCCCATCTTGAGTACATTACCCACCTGTGCACAAATTGGCCACAGAAAGCTTAAAATGTCAGAAGAGTACAGAGCCCAAAGGTGGGAGGGCAGTTGGAAATTAAGGGACAATCCATGTTATTTACTAGAGGAGCTCAAAGGTAGAAAATGAAGACTAGGAAAAAAAATAGAATCAGTGAGTTTAAAACAGATCAACAGAAATTCTCCAACAGAAAGAAGAAAAAGAACAGAACCTCTGAATTGGCCTAATGTGTATGTCATTGAAAGAACAGAAAGAAAAAAGATAAAAGTATAGGAAAAATTTAAATAACAACTTATAAATTTGGTAGAATACATAGGTTTACATATTCAGAAAATTTTAAAAATCCAAATTGAGATAAATAAAACAAAATCCTCTCCTAGCCACACCACAGTTATAAGCTAAAAATAAAGAGACAATGTTGACAGAAGCCAAAGGAAACTTTTAAAGGAGTTTGGAGAAAGGGAGGGTATCACAAAATTTAATGGATGACTTCTCATCATAAATTATGGATGCCAGAAGATGTTGGAATACCATGTTGAAAACACTGAATAATAAAAACTTACATGAACATTTTCAAATAAACCAAGAATTAAAGAAACAATCAAAACCAGACATGCACTATTAAGAAATACTAAAATAAGTTCAATCTGAAAATGACACTAAACAACCACCTAGATCTACAAGAAAGAATAAAGAACATCAGAAATGACAAAATTATGAATAAATATAAAATTATTTTCTCTTTATATTTATATAAATATAACTATAGCCAAAAATTTATTACATTATATAATTATTAATATAATAGCAGTTTGATCTGTCTTCCTATTTTTTAATTTTCTCATCTAGTTTTTCTTTCATATTTTTTGCCTTTTGTATATTAACCGATTATATTTTAAAATGCTATTTTAATGTCTCAGCATAATTTCTATATCTATCTGCATATTTTAGTAGTTTCTCTGGAGATTATAATATGTAATCTATTATGAAATGAGTGATTAAACCATAAAATCCCTTTTTTTCTAAAATTCTAGGATTCTCCTCCCTGTAATTAATGTTTACAACAAACTACTAGCACTGTAAATATTGACTAAATATTTGTTGTTGTAATGTGCCATCGAGTTGGGTCTGACTCATGGCAGACCTATGTATAACAGAACAAAAGAGTCACTATTCTGACAGCACTTCACTGCTACCCATAGGGTTTTCAATGGCTGATTGCTTCACGGGTGGGCTGCCAGATCCCTCTCCCACTTTTTTGTGGTGCTGGGGATTGAACCCAGGCTCTCAGAGCATGTAGAGCAACCACTCTACCAACTGAGCTAAACGCAAATCAGTTATAAAAGCTTGCTGGGCGTTGATGATTGTAGCATGATCTTAAGTTTGACAATATCAAAAAAATCAAACACTACTTCCACATTTTGTTACTTTAGAATAAAAATTCTTCCTCATTTCTCAACACAGTAGAAGAATCATGGCCTCACTAGAATTCCAATGATGGCCAGTATAAAGTCTCTATAGAAGTAATTAACAAACTGATCACATTTTCCTTCTTAACCCTTTGGTGTACCCATTGCTCACTTAGCAAAACTAATTAGGCTATCATACTAACAAGCTCATGGAATCATCATTCATATGATTCCATAAACTCCTCATTCTAGCCAGTCATCTGACATATGCATGTCATTGGTCAGAAGGTCAGTTGGGCGATTGTGTTTAGATATATCATTGCAAATTCATCACCAATAGGAAAATAATTCACAAAACAGAGCCAGTTTATAATGGACTGGCAGCATCATTTTTCTGTATAAACCCAGGACATCAAATTAAGTTTCTAGTGCTCTCATCATTTGCTGTTACTCTCAAAATTCTCCTCTTTGATTTGAGACTCTGCTCAAATTTTACATCCCTGACACTCTCACTGTGCCCTTCAGTAATAAATACTCCCTTATTTTTGGTACTCTTCAGAGAAGAATTGGGAGGCATAAAACCTAAAATGCATATATTTGTAGATCTTCCAAATTCATAACTTAGAAGAAAGCACCTATCTTTTCATTCTTCCCACGTTATTGTGCTGATGATCCAATACCCAAAAATATTTCTGTGAAAGAAGCATCTCTCTGATAGATCATTATAATAACATATTCATCAGGTTTCCATAAGCACAGAAATGTACACAAAGCTGAATTTTTAAATAGAATGTTGATATATTAAAAAATACATTTCAAAACTTACTATCAAACAAAATGATGAAGAAAGAAGCATTTGGTTTCATATTGACTCTGAAGCTTCAAATAGTGATCTCTCATAAATGTTCTCTTTGGAATGTGACTTTGAATGTGAGAAAATTAGGAAAAGCAGAAGACAATGTCTTGACAATGATGCAGCTCCACAACCCCTTAAATAGTATGGAAAGGGAGAGAGAAAGCACATAACTTTACACAGAAGGATTGCACCTTTAAAAGAAGCAAAGCCCTGGAAACAGAGAATTCTTGGATGGACCCTCATGATTGGTTTATGGGATACAATTCAAATGTGTTTTGATTCTCACTCCCACCCCATCAGGAAAAAAAGCAAAGAGATCGACGACCATGTAAGAAAAGAAAGCTCTTATTCTGCTTGAATATTACATTAATCTATGAGCACTCCCACTCCCTTGGTCAGCTTTTTCAGAGCCTGCTGGCACTGCAGCACTGCTGACCTGGTAGGTCTGATTATGAATGATCAATGTGCCTATTTGCAATAAAACTCTTTGCACAGACCTGGACCCTCAGCCCTTATTCACTCATGCAGATAATAACGGCAGTTCAATGCACTTGCCCATAACTCCAAGCTTCATTAAACAAAGGGAATGTCACCAAAAATCTCTTTAACTGTTTTTATGCTGCTGGTCAGGAAAAAATTGTAAATTCTGAGGAAGTGGAACTTACAGTGTTAATAAAAGTAAGGATTTGTATTTTTCTGTGCTGTACTTTTTGTACATCTTTCTCGAGCATCTAGTGTTAAAATCTACCACTTCCACAGATAGCAGAGAAATGTGAACAAAGGATATTGTGTGCTTGAGGTCAGAGTCTTTTTCAGAAGAAAGATTTCAATGGAATTTTTCAGGTCTGTGACAGGGAATGGGGTATTGCTCCTCCTCCTCATTTATTATGGACACAAATAGTGTCAGGCTGATGTCTCAAAGAGCTGGAAGTCAAGGAAGAATGGTGGGGGAGACCCCAGAGGTGTTCAGTGCAGACTTGAAAAGAGGGTCCCTCTGAGGTGCATTGAGGCATGAAGTCTACTTTCCATTCTTTGATGGATGTGAAGATTTGGTTAGTCATTTTCTCAGGCAAAACACGTTAACAAGTAGCTCATGTTTGAAGAAGATGTCAACTGGAGAGGTTCTAATGAGGGATGGTCATCTTAAGACACAGTCCCCCATACATCACTTCCTTACTCATGCCCACACTCCACTAAACATCCTTGGTATAACTCAGACATTAGTCTAATTCATACAAATATTTTTTTGTATATAACCTAGTTGGTTAGAAAATCCATTCACTTTCTCTTGCATTCCTCTCCCTTAAAACCAGACTTTAAGGAACTCTTTATTTTTATTTTTATCTTTTTTGCTTAAATAAGTTCTAGGATTTGAAACCTACAAAGAAATGCAGTTTCAAATGACAAAGTAATCTGTATCAAAGTTTGATTTCTTGAAGATCAATTAAGTGTTTATCTCTGGATAATAATTAGTATTTGCATTTCAACTCTAAAGCAAGGACATTTCAATCAGAAATTTGTCCATTTCTTGTTTGCTCATTGTTTTCATTTTTCATTTCTTCTTCTCTGCCCACTGCTGTGCAATGAATAAGCATGGTCACAAAACTTAGATAAATGAGGCCCAAAATAAAACATCTTTTCCATAGAGAAATGTTTGGCCTCGATCATTTGGAAATATTTTTTCCTGCTTTGATTCATAAAGAGTACATATAAGGTTCGAGTTATACATATAAGGCCATATAAAACCTGACAAGTTGTTTTATGCTAATTTACTACTAAATGTAAATAAAATTGGGTAGCAATGTTTCCTTCCTACTCAGAAATTGATTAATGCACAAATTGCACATAACAAAGAGTTTGCAGAGTGATTCTCTTTGAAAGCAGCTTTGCTTTCTGAACCCTTCTCAATCCCTCAACCTATATGCCCATCTGCTCATGTAAAATCTAGTACTCATTGACACTCCAAGTCATCCTGCAATAATTTTAAATGAGAAGAGAAATAGAAAAAGAACATTTATAAAAATGTATAGGACAGTAGGGATGAGATAGCAGTGATAGTGAAATAAAATATGGGCCAAGATTATTCCATAAATCTGCCTTTGGAAAATATGTCATGCAAAGAATAACTGAAGGAATTGAATTTGAGTGCCCCAAAGGAAAAACTAGAACATTAGAGTTATGTCCAAACATATGAAGAACAATCACAGATGGAGAATGTAGATTTGTACTGTCTTTGTCTAAAGGTCAGAAACAAGATGAGTGAATAGAAGTTGTAAGGTAGTGTACTTTATCTCAACCAAAAAGAAAAAAAAAAAACCACCTCTCTGATCACTAAAATACTCAAGCATAGGCTTCTCAGGAAGTAATGGTTTCCTATGACTATGAGAGATAATTTAGGAGAAGACATTACTGAAATGAGCAAGAGATTCTTAGATGATTTAAAAATATATTTCTAACTTTAGAATTCTATAATTCTAAGTGCCAGGCTCAGTGGCACACGCCTGTAATCCCAGGGGTTTGGAAGGCAGAGGCAGGAGGATTGCAAGTTTGAGACCAGAGGCAGTCTGCGTAATTTAGCAAGACCCTGTCTCAAAAAGTAACAAAAAAAAAAGACTGGGCTGGGAGCGCAGCTCAGTGGTCCAGCACTCGCAAAGCATGCAGGCGTGAGGCCCTGGGTTCAACCCC
>VMDO01012401.1:16915-51621 GCA_007922755.1 Pedetes capensis | reverse complement strand
ATGACATCAATTTTAATTAATTTTGTTTAAAGAAATTTTTTTTAAAAAATCAAAATTGATGGTGTGCTATTCTGTAAAGTTATTTCATTTATGGACATTCTGTGTTGCATAAAGATCTTCAGGTTTAAAATTACATAGTTTCTTGCATATTTAGAACAGTTTCGTGAAATGCCTTGTACACAATAGATGTTCAACAAAGATTTGTGAAATTTAACTAGTCTTTTATCTCTATCCACATAAGGATTGCCCAGAAAAGTAAAACAATGCTACAATGATAATATTACCCAGTATCATGCACTAAAATATTGATACTTTCTGTCCATTTCAATGGTGATCAATCAACTTCACTATCTAGTAAGACATTTAAAGTGCCTGATCACCTACCATTTAAAACCAGTCACCTTAGTTTTATGGAATGAAAGAAAAGAAAAAGAAAGCATGACTGAAAGAGTAAAATCAATTTTTGAGCAACTTCATGATATCCTCATACTCTGTCAGGCCTACCCCATGTGCACTATAGGGGTTGTAGAAGAGGTACAGGGGTGCAAAGCCCTACTCTTTGAGACAGTTTAGCAGACATTTGTACTTCCAGTAGTGCTGCTTGATTTTCCACTGTAATTTGCCCAGTGGGTAAGCATTAAGGACAGTTGTATATGCTCCTCATGTTTCCACCTGGAGGTGGAATTTCCATTCTAGTCCCCAGATAGCAAAGCATGGAAGGAGTACTTTAACCTTTCCCTCAACTCTTTCCTCTCATGGGAAGACTAACAAACTAATAAATTTGGGAGAAGTAACTGAATACACTTGGCTTGGCACCTTCTAGCTCCCTATCTTTCAGAGCCAGCTTGACTGCAGGCTGCAAGCTTTGGGGCCTCTTCTCCCATGTGAGAGTTTAGGGAGTCTAGCAGTACTCCTGCAAGGGGGAACTTGCAGTTCTGGGAAGAAAGAAAAAAAAGGTCTAAATCAAGTATAATATTAGCAAGTCCTCTCTGGCCATAAATTTAAGGCAATATTCACTAACTCAGGCTGTTAGGAATAATAAGGATTTGTATTTTCCTGCTTCCTGTGTGTTATCTCTTAGTTGTTTCAAAACATGCAAGAAGAAAGAGATGAAAAGAATAAAAAGTCTCCATTTTAAACTCTTATATTGATGAACTGTAATTCGAGCTAGTCTATGTAATTATATCAATTTAAAAACCAATATAGAAAAGTAACTAACTCAGCTTCCAAGTTTCAACATTATAATAATCTGCTATATTATGTGCCTTTTAGTAAAAATAAAGATTTGACTATCATTGATAAACTTAGCATGCATTTCTTGTGAAGGAAATTTATATTAGTCAGTACATTAAATGTCTATATAAATTTATAATTTAGGGCTTTGGGTAGCAGAGTAATTTTAACAGTTTACATTATTCATTCCTGAATTATAATGGACATTAATTTCTTGAGATTATTCCTAGACATACCACATCTGATACCTAACCATATACTTTTGACTATTATCTTCTTCATCATCTCAATACCTTCTTATTGATTTTAAAAATATTTTCACTTTTTTTTATTCAACCCTTTTCAACAACTCCACAAATTTGGTAGGCAAATAGTTTTGCTTATATTTTAATGGTGAGATACTATAAAAAGAGAGATTGTATGATTTCTTCAAGTTACTCAGCCAATAATAAAAATGCTGATGCTAATATACACATGCACTTCCTCTTATTTCTACACAATTTCTACACAATATTTATACATTTATTATGTTCTCATTACATCAAATGTTTATAAAGGTAGGATTAATTGCAAGTAACTAAAATTGTATGATTTGTTATTTGGCCTCCAAGAACATATTTATCTGTGTAATTAAAATATGTATTGGCTATCTCGCACATGGTCTAAAAGGTTTTCAATGTGTTAAATAGGTGAATGATGTATTGAACGGATGGTAAATATGGAACAGGCATAAAGATAGAAGAATAAGATGTGACTCCTAAGGAAAACAAATATAATAATGCAAAAATAGCTACAATGCATGTTGACATGTCCCATAATAGAGACAGATACATTACATTAGAGGAACAGGCTAGAGAACTATTCAAGGTGCCACATTTTGAGATTATTCTACAAATGTTATACTATGGACCCATTAAAATATTCTTTATCTGGTAAAGAAAAGAATTGGAAGTTATGAAGCATGAATGGCCTATCATAAGAATTTTTCTAAGAAAGTTACCATAAAATCTATGAAAAGCAATAAAGGATCTATGATTTTAAAACTCCAAAGAACTTAAACGTAAAACCTAGCTCTACATATTTTTATTAGAGTGTTGACATCCAGATGGGCTGGAGGGCAGATACATAATGTCATGTACATGTATATTTAGTAGTAAAGAAACCATTGAACCAAGGCATTAACTAGACACATTTCTAAACCTGACACAAGTTGCTGATGAAATAACCCTTAGGATCAACAGCACAATTGGCCTTATTTTGACCTGAGGCAACAGGAGCTTTTAGCAATGGGGTACTTCGTGTTCTGTCATGTAAATGACTGCTTAAATAAGAGTAGAACACATTGTTCAAATTGTCCAGAGATGACAGTCTATAACTGACAAGGGGAATTTGGGCAGAGGATAAACAGGGAGAAGATCTCTTTTAGGAGAAGTGGTGGGAGTGAACAGGAACAATCCTAGGAAAGATAATGTATGAATCCAAAATACTTTGGCACTTTAATCAAATATGCTGCTTAGAGGAAAAAGCACAGTCTGAACCCCAACACCTGCTGGACCTAATGGACTCTGAAATGTTGTTTCAGAATTAATCAAGTCATTTAAAATCATAGCTGCAGTCTCCATTCACTACTTTTGTGCATAAATGTGCTGATCCCAATACTAATCCATGTCGGGTGACTTGAGCAATATATCACCATAATTGCCATTTTAGGGCTGCAAATTGGAGCTAAAATAACCAGATGCAAAAGAGATGGCCATATCACACTCTCAAGATGGATCTTCAAAGTTCAAGGAGAGTTCAAGCATGGGAGAGGCAATAGAAAGGGGTCAAGTGTAAGGGGATTGTTCGTGTTCAAGAGGAATTAACTTTACAAATATATTGTTTCTGAGGTGGTAATTGTCCCATCTTACAGTTTTTCATACCTCATTTGCTCATTCTCCTCAAGCATTTAATGAAATGAATTTGATTTTGACAAAATATTCTATTTCAAAATTGCCATTAATTTCTAAGAATTTTTTATTCTCCTCCAAATTATCTGTTTTAAAGAGATAAAGACCAGTTTGGAGAAATCTAATATTCTCCTAAATAATCGTCTGGCAAAAATCCATGTCAAATTTTAGATTTTCCTTCCTAGCTCAGTAAATTAAATCATTCAACTAAAAAAAAAATCACTAACATCTCATATATCTGAAACTCAAAAGGCCAGGACAGAATTCTATCTCATGTGAGTAAGGCAGTTTTCTCTAGCTTATCTGTCATGGTTTCCCACTTGATGTCATGTAATGTATGTAAATGAAAGCCTACTACATAGTCATTTGCATGTATAAAACTGACACAGATTTGGAAAACTGGTAGCAAGAAAAACACCCTTAAGACTACTTCAGCATCAAAGTTGCTAAAAATGCCACTGTTATTTACAGCTTTGATTGAAATTTTCATTCCCTTAATAGCCTTATAAGATAAATCTCCATAAAAAGGATGTGCAATATACTACCTCTATTTCAAAATTCAAACTTCTTATCATAACACTCAAGGACATCATGATCCAGAACCATGTGCTTAACATTTCTGTCTTTATAACCCTAGCTTCCTTAACAATAAATGGCTCATCATTTCCCAAAGAACAAGGCTATCTAGGCCTTTGCATGAACTCTTCTCTTTATATGACAAATCTGTCTTCTTTGTTTTTCTAACAGATATACTTATATTCTTTCTTTAATACCCAGCTGAAATGTCACCTCTTTTCCCTGACCAGCCACCTCAATATAGAACAGATATTCTTCCTGGTTTTGCTTTCCAATGGTACAGAATTGAAACTTCAATTGCACAACTTACCACAACATATTATTGATATTTTCTTTGTATCTATCACTCTCAAATAGATTATGAACTAAGAGTAAATGGACTTATTTTCAGAACTATCTGAAATTATACACTAAATATGTTGTTGTTGTTGTTAGGTGCCATTGAGTTGGTATCTGACTCATAGCGACCCTCATAGGGTTTTCAATGGCTGAGTATTTCAGAATTGCCTTGGGAGTGGATTGCCAGGCCCTTCTCCCACTTTTGCGGTGCTGGGAATTGAACTCAAGTCCTCAGAGACTGCAGCTCAGCGCTCTACCAACTGAGCTAAATCCCAGCCCATATTAAATATAAGTGGAAGTAATTTGCAAAAATCACAAAGCAGTATTAAAATTGCTGTTATTGTGCAACTATTATTTCTCAAAACAAGAAATATATCACAAAATATTATGGATGTTTGTCTATTGCTTTGTATTGAGTCTAACAACCATTAAAATAATTGGGACAGAATATCTGAAGAAATAATTGTCAAAGTTTTTCAAAACTTGATGAAAATTATAATCCTTCAATTCTGACTTCAAACAAAATCAGAATAAAAAATAAAACCACACCAAGGTATACTTTGCTCAAACCAGTAATAAAGAGAAAACTGTAAATATAGCTAGAAGTAGGGTACTTTCCACAGAGGAATAATGATAAAAATGATATTAAATGTCAAAACAATGCATTCCATGGGACAAATGCAATGACATTTTAAAGGTACTGAAAGAAAATTTTAAAAACTGGTAAAACAAGAATTCTATAGCACTGGGCATGGTGGGACATGCCTGTAATCTGAGCACTCAGAAGACTGAGACAGGAGGATCACAATTCAAAACCAGTGTGGGCTACATATGACCCTGTCCCAGGGTAGAGGGAAGGAAATTTTAGGAAAAATTAAACTTCCAAATTTTTGCTTCACATTTCCACTAAAGAGCAGGTAAAAATAATTTTTCAGGCTAGAAGGAAACAGAACCATTTGGAAAGCTCAATATGTACATGATATGTAAAAGTGCAATATGGTAAATACGCAACAAATATAAGATATATATTTGCCATTCTTAAAGTCTTTGTAAGAGATAAGTAAAATAATAACATAGTACTTTGAGATTTATAATATGAAAAAATGTATGCCAATAGAACAAAATATTGTTGTTGTTGTTGTTGTTAGGTGCCATCCAATCGTGTCCAACTCATAGAAATCCTCACAGGGTTTTCAATGGCTCATTGTTTTGGGATTGCCTTGGGAGTGGATTGACACATCATTCTCCCAGTTTTGCAGTGCTGGTAATGGAACCTGGGACCTCAGAGACTGTAGAGCAGTACTCTACCAGCTCAGCTAAATCCCAGCCCCCTGAACAAAAGATTAGAGGAAGGAGATGGAAAAATATGGCTCTAAGACTGTTATAATATATATAAAGTAGTATTATTCATTAAAGTAGATTATGATAAGGTAAATAATATATATGCTAAATAAAATTAAAAAGATATTTTGCTAAAAATCCAAAAAAATTGCTTAAAGCAAACACTACAAAATACCCAAACTAATGCAAATGGAAGCAGAAAAACAACGAAGAAAAAGAGAAAACACTTCAGGGAAAGATATATTAAAGATTTTAAGACAGATATTTCAAAATAATGAAAGTCTTAATTGATTGAGACAGTAATCTTAAATGTGTGTATTCTGAGTAATAAAGTCTCAAGTTACTAAAGCAAAGCTGACAAAAACTGAAAAGACACCAATCTACAATTACAGTTATAAATTTCAACACTCCAATTCATTAAGTAGAATAGACATGAGTATATAACACATAGACAACACAACCAACTTGATGATGATATTATAGAACACATAATCCAACAAAGCAAGCCTGAGTAAGTATTGAAATCATAGAGCATGTACTGTGACCATAGTGTAATTCAATTTTAAAAATCTGGATATGTGCAAATACCTGGAAAATAAACAAAACTCTCCTAAGTAACCTGTGGATCAAATAAGAAATTGAAAAAGGAAATTATAAAATGTTTTGACTTTAATGGAAATGCAAACATCATATTAACATCTGTGGGGTGCAACTAAACCAGTTCTTAAAGGAAAATTATTGGTTTAAATGCTTATGTTGGAAAAGAAGAGTCTAAAATAAAAGGTTTGAAGTTCCACTTTAAGAAGCAAATTAAGCCAGGGACCATGGCACATCCCTGTAATCCAAGCAACTTGGGTGGCTGAGACAGCAGGATCATGAATTCAAGAGCAGAGGCAGTCTGTATAACTCAGCAAGACCCTGACTCAAAAAGTAAAAAATGGGCTGAGGATGCAGCCTAGTAGTAAAGTACTAGCAAACCATGTGTGAGACTTTGGGTTCAACCCAGAGTAGTGCATAAATAAATAAATAAATAAATAAATAAATAAATGTATATTATTTATGCTGTTAAATTGTTGTTAGGTACTGTGGAGGTGGTATTCAACTCATAGTGACCCTATGTACAACAGGTGAAACACTATTGTCAGTGCTTCTCTGCTGTTCATAAGGGTCCATCTCCCAAGCCTACAGCACCTGGTGTTCCCAGGTAGTCTCTCATATAAGTACTAACCAGGCCCAACCCTGCTTAGCTTCCGAGATGTAACAGGATCAGATGCCACAGGGCTATGGCTGCAGATAATTTATATATATATATATATATATATATATATATATATATATATATATATGTATATATATATGTATGTATATATGTATATATATATGTATATATGTATGTGTGTGTATATATATATATACACACATACGTATAGGTGTGTGTGTGTGTGTATGTGATGTTAAAAATCTGTGAATAGATTGCTGAAAAATATTAGGGAAAGAAATAGGAACCAAAGTTGATTCTTTGAAAAACAAATTGAAAAATCTCTAACTGGACAAATCAAGAAAAAAGTGGGAACACAAATAAATTCAACAACTTATATGAGAAGGAATGACTCCTTGAAAGTAAATACCAACAATGATACAAAATAGTACAGAGACTGAATTTGTAAATAAAAATTTTTCCACAAAGAAAACTACAAGTTCAAATAGTTTCACTAGCTTAAATCTAGCATGAAGAAATGCTACAAACAATATCTTTGAAAACAGAAGATGGAACAGTTCCAAACTCATGTCAAAAGTTCAGCTTGAACTTTCTTGCATACCATGCAGAAAAATCAGTTCAAAATAAATCAAAGGCTTAAACATAAGACCTAAAACCAAAAAGCTACTAGGAGAACCCAGAGAGGGAATGTTCCATGATCTTGGTAAAGGCAATGATATTCTGGATTTGACATCAAAACAGGCAAGAAAACCAAAAACAACTGAGATTGTATCAAGCTAAAGTTTTTGCATAGCAAAAGAAATAATCAACAAAAATTTAAAAGTAATCTACAGAATGGGAGATAACACTTGTAAACCATATATAGTAAGTGTATAATATCCAAAATATACAAGAAGCTCAAGAGCAAAAAAAAAAAAAGTGGCCAACAGATAATATGAAAGGAAATTCAGTACCACTAATCATCTGGCAAATGCAAATCAAAACCACAGTGAGACATCACTAACACCTGAGGATACCTATAATCAAAAAGGAAAAATTTTGATAACAAGTATTGACAAGAATATGGAGGAAAATTGATTTTCTGTACATTGTTGGTATGGATGTAAATCAGTGCAACCATTATAGAAAAGAGCACAGAAGTTTCTCAAAAAATTAAAAATAGAACTACCATGTGATCTAGCAATCACTGTACCAAAGAAATATCTGTATTCCCAAGTATTATTTACAATTTCCATAATACAGAAAGAACCTAAATGTCTACCAATGGACAATAAAGGAAATGTAGTTTATATACATGATGGAATACTATTCAGCCTTTAGAAAAAAAGGGAAATCCTATCATTTGTGACAATGTATATAAACCTGGAGGACATTATGCTAAGTTAAATAAGCCAGGCAAAGAAAGGCAAATACTGCATGATCTTACTTACATGTGCAACCTAAAACTAAATGAAACTCACAGTAACAAAGAGTAGAATGGTAGTTACCAGGGCTTGTAGGAGGAGAGGCCTGTAAGAGAGAGAGATTGGCCAAAGGGGTACAAACCTTCACTTATAAGATAAGTAAGTACTAGAAGCCTAATGCACAGCATGGTGACTATAATTAATAAAAGTGTAATGCATACCTAAAATTTGCTAGAAGAGATCTCCAGAGCTTTCTACACACACACACACACACACACACACACACACACACACACACACACACACACACTAAGGTATATATGTGAGATGATATGTTAATTAGCTTGAGTAAGTAAACATTGAATAATGTATACATATATCAAAATATAACTTTGTATATCTCAGGTATGTGCAAATTGTACTTGTCAACCATACCCCAACAAAGTTGCAGGGACAAGAAAGCAGGGGAAACTAGCACTATCTTGATACCTAGCCGATAAATTCATTACAAAATCGGATGCCTCAGACTAATGACTCTCAGGAATATACATGAAAAAAAATTCTTAATATAATACTAACAAATGAAATCCAGAAAAATTGAAACAAACCTAATCCAGAATGATGAAGCAGAGTTCCAAAAAACATAATTGATTTCACCTTTGAAAATTAATCAATTTATTTAACCAAACTAGGGCATTAAGAAAAATTATACGGTCATATCAACAGACATAGAAAAATTGTTTTGACAAAACTCTACACACATTCATATTAAAAACTGTCAGCAAACCCAGAACAGAAGAAACTGTGCAACTTAATAAAAGGGTGATTATAAAAAACATATAACCTACTGGTGAAAGATTAAACACTTATTTAATCTCCCTAAGATGGAAACAAGGTAAAGATATCCTTTTCACCCCTTCTATTTAATATTGACCTAGAGGCCCTACCCAGGACAATGATGCAAATAAATAAATAAACAGCTGGGCATTGTATGCACACGTATAATTTTATTGATTGGGGAGGCTGAAGCAGGGGATCCCAAGTTCAAGGTCAGAGCCAGCCTGAGCAACTTAGTGAGACTCTGTCTCAAAATAATAAAAGTAAAAGAGGTTGGGAGTGTGGTTCAGTGGTAGAGCACTTGCCTAGAATATGTGAGGCCTTGGGTTCAACCTTCAGAAATAAATAAATAAATAAATAAATAAATAAATAAATAACACAAAGGAAAAAGTGAAATTGTTTCTATTGGTGTCCAAGATAATAATGTACACAGAAATCCTACAGAATCTGAAAGTAACTAATAGAACTAACAAATGAATTTAACAGTTACAATATAAAAAATCTATATACAAAAATCACTTGTATCTCTACACACTAGCAGCAACTGGAAGACATGATTTTTAAATTTCTGCTTACAATAACATCAAACTATCAACTATTTAATGTTAAATCTAATAAAATAAATAAAATACCTGTATAGTGACAAAAATATTACTTGGAGAAATTAAGAATATATACCATGATCATGGAGTGGAAGATTGAATATTTTGAGATATATGGTTTTCACAAATTGGCTTAAACATATGACAGAGTCCCAGGTCATATTCTAGTAGGCCTATTTTGTGGAAATTTATAAGCTTATTCTAAACATTATAAAAATACCAAGAACTTAACTTTTGAAATAATTCTGAAAAAGAACAAAGTTGAGAATTATACACTACCTCAAGATTCTCTCTAAAACTACCAGGAATTAATCAGTGAATTGTGACAGTATACCATTGAACTGAATAGTGAGTCCAGAAAAACAACTCCAGATGAATTCATTTTAAAAAATATTATCTATATAATTTGATGGAAAAGGGCAACAGTTCTGTAACAAACAGCTTACTATTAAAAGGTGGAAAAGTGAACTTCATTTTTTACATAACACAAATTTTAACCTGACAATTAAGTGTAAAAGTGAAAGCTATAAAACTTCTACAAAAAAGTATAGAATATAATCTTCATTCTTTTATGGCAAGGATTTCTTTCTTTTTCCTTTCTTTCTTTCTTTCTTTTTTTTTTTTTTTTTTTTGTTGTTGTTGTTGTTATATTGGGGGTTGAACCCAGGGCCTTATACTTGCATGTTTTGCAAGTGCTGTACCATTGGGCTGCACCCCCAGCCCTTTTTTTTTTTTACTTCTTGAGAAAGAGTCTCATTAAATTATGCAGACTACCTCTGGTCTCAAACTCAAGATCCTCCTGCCTCTGCCTCCCTAGTCACGGGGATCACAGGCATATGCCACCATGCCTGACTAATGGCAAGGATTTCTTAGGATACAAAAGTACTATGAAAGGGAAACTTAATAAGTTTCATCAATATTAAAACTTTTTCTATTGAAAGTTTTCCAAAATATAAAATCGATCCTTAACATAACACTAAAAAGATGAGGTAGGCAATTTTTAAAACTGGCAAAATTTTTCCAGGGTATTTCATAAAATAGATGTATGAATAGCCATCAAAGAAATGAAAAAAAAATGCTCCATAGAACTTAATACTTTGGCCAAGATTAAGTTACAGAAAAAATATTTTCCTTCATTCCCGAGTAACTAAAAAGACTGGATAAATTTGTGAAACAATGGTTCTTGAGAATTTGGATATTAGGCAATGAGTGACTAGCTAACCTAACAAGTTAGTTCTGTGATGGCTGTACTACCTGGCAAAAACCTCCAGGACATGGTGGAATGGAGAGAGAAATCACATGGAATATATGTCTCCTTGAGTTGAAGAAAAATTTGGACATCTGAGGAAGTCAAGGAGGTCAGAGATGTGTAGGGTGGAATAACAAAGAAAAGAAAATTGCAAAGACAGACAGCTGCAAAAACTTGAAGAGTGATTTCCCTGAGTATCAGAATTTATGAGAACAAACTACTGAAAACTGGAAAAAAAAAAGAGCACCAAAAGCATTGTTGTTAGGTGCCCTCAAGTCAGGTTCAACTCACAGTGACCCTTATAGGGTTTTCTTTTCTTTTTTTTATCAAGAATTTTTAATGTACAGTTTACTGGGTTTCATTATGGCATGGGTTTCATTGTGACATTTCCATATATACATTTCTTTGTACACTGTCACATAACTTCCCCCTCCCTATACCCCCCACCAATGATTTCCTTTCTACTTGCATGTCTTTTTGTGAGAATATTTATCTATATACATGCATCCTGATTTTGATTTAAGTCCAATATTTTTTCTATAGTGATTTATCTTTTCACATTCTCAGCAGTGTTAGATAAGTGATTTAGTACATTTACATTATTGTCAGCCTTTAGTATTATTTCTATTATTGTTATTATTATTTTATTTTAGCTATTCTTGTAGTTTTTTTCTATATTCCCCCTTTCTTCCCCACCATACTAATAAAATTGTGCTGTTTACATTGAGGTTGACCTCTCCCACCTTCATCCTTTCTCATTGACCTCCCTTGGCCTTCCTGTCTTCTCCCATCATTGCTTCCCTCTGCTAGATTCCTCCCTCTTTCTTTCCACTCATTACATTGTTCCTGCTACACTTTTTGGGATTACTTTGGGTGTGGATTGCCAGCAGTGCTGGGGGTTGAACTCTGCCTCAGAGTGTATGGAGCAGCACTCTACCAACTGAGCTAAACCCCAACCCTGACAAAACACTTCCCGACACTGTGCCATGTCTACACTTTGTCAGTGGTTCTCTGCTATTCATATGGTTTTCAATGGTGGATTGTTTGGGGTATAGGCTGAAAAGTTCTTCTCCTATTTTTGTAGTGTTGGGGATTGAACCCAGGGCATCAGAGCACACAGAACGAGCACTCTACCAACTGAGCTAAGGTTAGAAGGAACAATACCTGGGGCACACACCAAGCCAAGATTAGCGCCTTCTTCTACCAGAGTGTAAAACCTTCACACTTATAGTTAGATGACATATTCAGAAGGGTTTTCCCTCAGTAATAGAGAAAAAGGGCCAAAGAATAAATGTCATCTGGTAATGCCCAGCAAAGCTTAAGAGCAAGAATTTGAAGGATCTAGCTGTTTCTAAGTAACTTAACCACAACATAATTGCCTAAAACTTAAGAATATTTATTAGAATACAAAGTACCTAGGAACTAATAAGCAAAAATTCACAATAGCTGATATCAAATTAAAAATTGAAAGGCATACAAAGAAGAAAAACAATAAAGAAATCAATAAATTGAATCTAAAATGTACAGATTACAGAATAATAATAAAAACAGTTTTAGATATTAAATATGCTCAAGAAGCTGGAGAAAAAAATGAACATGCTAAGTAGAGGAGATATATGCATTAAAATGAGGCAAAATGAATATGTACATTTGGAAAGCATCTTAAATGAAACATATAAGAGAAATTAAGAACAGATATTACACAAGAAAAGATTAGTGAGTTTAAGGACATGGCCACAAATCAAAGTTATACAAAAGCTATAAACATTACTTGTAACAAAACAATATCACTGAAAGACAGACTGTGGTTTAACAATATGTATTATGAACTTAATGCCTCTACTAAAATAAGAAGCCTGCAGCTGTAGCACAGTGGTGTCCAATCCCGTCAGATCTAGGAAGTTAAACAGGGTTGAGCTTGGTTAGTACTTGGATGGGAGACCACCTGGGAGCACCAGATACTGTAGACTAGGGGGAAGGACCTGGAAATCTACTCCAAAAAAAATCAATCCACCATTGAAAACCCAATGAATAGCAGAGAAGCACAACAACAGTGTTTCACTTGTTGTACATAGGGTTGCTATGAGTTGGACACCGACTCAATGACACCTAACAACAACTAAAATAAGAAAGCAAATTTAAATGATAATAAAAACAAGAAAGGAGAAAAGCAAATCATTACAAAATATTAAGTAATGCAAAAGAAAGAAAAAGGGAAGGGGAAGAAACAGTAAAAAGACTAACAGAAAGAAGAAAGATCATAGAATTAAACCATATCAATATTAATGGCCTAAAAAGCACCAAGGCAGAGATTGGTATATGAGATACAACAAAATCCAATTATGGGCTCTGTATAGGAGACATTATTTAGCTTCAAACACATTAGGTTTAAAGTAATAAAAAGAAATATACCTTAATAACTCTAATCAAATGAAAGCTGAAGTGGTTCTATTCATACTAAAGTAGTTTTATAAAAAGAAACATTTATAATGAAAAAGAAGTCAATTCATTCAAATTCTAACTTTCATTTACCTAATTAAAGAGATTCAAAAGCAAAAAACAATGTAACTACATACAGAAGTACACAAATCTACATTATAGTAATTATAATGAGATATTCAACTATTCTTTTTCAATAGTTAACATAACAAGTGAACACAAAGATCAAGGATACAGAAGATTATAAAATAATATCAACAAAATTGGTTTAATTGGTGTTGATAGAACACACCACACAACAAAAGCAAAATATTCATTCTTTCCAACTGCATGTAGATCACTGACAAACACAAAATAATAGTAAAGGTCATAAAGCAAGACTGATAATTTTAAAAGTTTTGAGTCATACAAGGTATATTTTCTAAGCATAAGGAAATTAAATTAAAAATAAGTAAGCAAAATGTGCTCATACAGTTAAGTACCCAATAATTGGTAACTGTTGTTATTGCTATTACAAAGAGGTTCCTCTCAATGATATTGTCAACCTTATGGCCTCTGATAATGATAGATCAGATGTAACTTTATAAATAAAGAAACCTGAGACCAGAGAAAGAAAGGAAGGAAAAAATGAAAGGAAGGCAGAAAGGGAGTGAAGGAGACATCTGAAAAATCTCCAAATAATAAATATCTTAGTAACTCCTAGAACAGATAAGAAATCAAAATAGAAATTAGAAAGTATTTTGAACTGAATGAATATGAAAGTACAACATATCAAAATGAACACAATACTTCTAAGGCAGTACTTAGAGGGAAAGACTAAAGCTCTGTGTTAAAATAAAAAGTTTTAAATCAATGACTCTCTTCCTAAGAAAATGAAGACCACATTAAGCCTAAATTTGTTGTTATTAGGTGCCATTGAGTTGGGTCCAACACATAGTGACCATCTGTACAACATAACAAAACATGCCCAATTCAGTGTCAGGCAAATCATTTTTTTGATGTTTAGGCCCATTTTTACAATGTCAGTTCTTCTAATTGAAGATCTTCCTCTTTTTTTGGTGATCTGCCACCCTTCCAAATGTGATGTCCTTCTCCAGGGATTGGGCCCCCTAACAACGTGTACAAAAGAGATGAGACATAGTCTAGCCATCCTTGCTTCGAAGGAGCACTCTGGCCACTTCTAGGACAGATATGTTGGTTCTGTTGGCAGATCATAGTATATTCAATATTCATCTCTAGCACCATAATTCAAAAGCATCAATTCTTTTCCTTACTCCCTTATTCAATGTCCAGCTTTCACAACCATAGGATGTGACTGAAAATACCAAGGCATGAGTCAGGTGCACTTTTTGTCTTCAATGTGCCATCTTTACTTTTCAACACATTAAAGAGATCATTTGCAACACTCTTTCCTAATGCAATGTGTCTTTTGATTTCTTGACTGCTGCTTCCGTGGGTGTTGACTGTAGAATCAAGTAAAGCAAAATCTTGGACAACCGCAATCTTTTCTCCATTTAACATGTATTTGAATACTGGCCCAGTTGTAAGAATTGTTGTTTTGTTTATGTTGAAGCATAATCCATAGTGAAAGGAGTGTTCCTTGGTCATCAGTAAATATTTCAAATCCTCTTCACTTTCAGCAAGCAGAGTTGTGTTACCTGCATAACACAGGTTGTTAATGAGCCTTCCTTCAATTGAACACTATGTTCTTCCTCCTAAAATCCAGCTTCTCAGATTATTTGCTCAGAATAGAGATTGAAGAGGGATGGGGAAAGGATACAGCCCCCAGGCATACCTTTCTTGACTTCAAAGCAGGCAGTGTTTCCTTGTTTTGCTTGAATGACTGCCTCCTTGTCCATGAACAGATTCCTCAGGAGTACAATTAAGTGCTTTGGTATTCCCATTCTTCACAATGTTAACCAAAATTTGTTGTGATTCACACAGTCAAATGCCTTTGCATAGTCAATAAAACACAGGTAGACATCTTTCTGGTATTCTCTGGTTTCAGCTAATATCCATCCGACATTAGCAATGATGTCCCTAGTTCCATACCCTCTTCGGAATCTGGTTTAATTTTCCAGAAGTTCCCAGTCTATATATTGCTGTAGTCACTTTTGAATGATCTTCAGCTAAATTTTACTTGTGTGTGATATTGATGACATCATTCAAAACTTTCAACATTTGGTTGGATCCTTTTTCTTGGGAATAGGCACAAATATGATCTCTTCCAGTCAGTTGGCCAAGTAGCTGTGTTCCAAATATCTTGGCATAAATAAATTAGCAGCTCCAGTGCTGCATCTGTTTTTTGAAACATCTCTGTTGGTATTACGTCAATTCCTGGAGCCTTGAGCTTCACCAATTCCTTCAAGGCAGCTTCTCCTTCTTCCTTTAGTACCTTTGGATCCTGATTATATTCAACTTCTTTAAATGGTTGGTCATCCACCAATTCTCTTTTATATAATGGTTCTGTGAATTCCTTCTATCTCCTTTTAATGTTTCTAGAATTATTTAATATTTTCCATGTAGAATCTTTCACTATTGCCACTTAAGGCCTAAATTTTTTTTTTCAATTCCTTAAACTTGAGAAAGAAAGACTATCAACATTCTAGGCATCAGTGAGCTAAAGTGGACTGGCATGGGCCATTTTGAATCAGATAAGCATATGGTCTACTATGTCAGGAATGAAACTTAAAGACAAAGGGACTTGAATTTATCATCAAAAAAGACATCTCAAGATTTGTCCTGAAGAACGATACTGTCAGTGATAGAAAACTATCCATATGCCTACAAATAACGCCAGTTAATAAGACTATTATTCAAATTTACATACCCACCACTAAGGCCACAAATGAAGATAAGGATGATTTTTATCAGCTTCTGCAATATGAAATAGACTGAACATGCAATCAGGATGTACTGATAATTACTAGTGACTGGAATGCAAAAGTTGGAAACAAAGAAGTAGGCTCAGTAGTTGGAAAATATGGCCTTGGTGACAGCAATGATGCTAGAGATCACATGATAGAAATTCATCATACTTTTTCATTGCAAATTCAGTTTTTAACTAACATAAAATGGTGACTATACACATGGAATCCACCAGATAGAACATATAGGAGCCAAGTTGACTACATTTGTGGACAGAGATGATGGTAAAGCTCCCTATCAATAGTCAGAACAAGACCAGGTGCTGATTGTGAATCAGACCAACAACTGCTCATATGCAACTTCAAAGTGAAACTGAAGAAAATTAGGATAAGTATGTGATATCCAAGGTACCTTGAGTACATGCCACTTGAGTTCAGAGATCACCTCAAGAACGAGTTTGATGCATTAGACACTAATGCTTAAGACCAGATGAGTTGTGGTGTGACATCAAAGATATCATTCATGAGAAAAGCAACAGTTATTTAAAAGACACAAAAAAGATCAAACTACATGTCAATAAAGCCTTAAATATGGATATATACTAAAAAGAAAAAATAGAAGTCAGCAGATATCTCTAAAACAGAGAACAGAAAATCAATAGAGAAAAATTAGTATTTCTCAATGTACTCTTTTGGAAGACCATTAAGTCAATAAACCTTTAGGAATACTAACAAAGGACAAAAAATATATATGCCACAAATTATTAGTATCAGGAATGAGAGAGGCAGCTTTCCTATAGTTTATACATCTATTGAAAGGATAAGGGAATGGAATAAACAACTTCCCGTTGAACTTGTCATCTTAAATGAAGTGAACTATTTTTTTGAAAGATATAACCTGAATTTCTCTAAGAAGAAATAAAATACCAAAAAGCACTTATACTATAGAGAAAAGGGCTTTTTAACTTAAAAGTATTGTCACTAAATATCTCTAGTTCCCTGTGACTTCACTGTTGAATTTTAACAAATACAGAAGAAATAATACATGTTTTATATAAACTCTCTCAGAAAATTGAGGAGAAATGAGTATTTCCCAACACATTGTCTGAGACCAGGATTACTCTAATAACAAAACCAGAAAAATATATTTCAAGGAATGATACTATATACTTTCAAGAATACACACTAAAAAATCCTTATCAAAATTTTAGCAAATAAAATCCAACAATATATGGAAAGGACATGTGAGTCAGTGGGGTTTGTCTAGCAATGCAAGCTTGGTTTAACTTTTTTTTTTTTTCAGTACTGGGGGTTGAACCCAGGGCCTCGTGCCTGCATGCTTTTGCAAGTGCTGGACCACTGAGCTGCGCCCCCAGCTCTTTTTTTTTTTTTTTTTTTTTTTTTTTTTTTTTACTTTTTGAGACAGGGTGTCGCTAAGTCACGCAGACTGCTTCTGGTCTAGAACTTGTGATCCTCCTACCTCTACCTCCCGAGCCACTGGGATTATAGGCGTGCTCCACCACGCCTGGCTTTTTAACTTTTGTAGATCAATGTAATTCACCATGTTAACATCTCAGTAAATGCAGACAATACAACTTTGCTTGCTGAAAGTGAAGAGGATTTGAAACATTTACTGATGATGATCAAAGATCACAACTGCTAGTATGGATTGCATCTCAGTATGAAGAAAATAAAAATTCTTACAACTGGGCTAGTAAGCAACTTCATGATAAATGGAGGAAAGATAAAGGTAGCCCAAGATTTTGCTTTACTTTGTTCTACAATCAACACCTATTGACAGCAGTCAAGAAATCAAAAGACACATTGTATCGGGAAAATCTGTTGCAAAACATTTCTTTTAGTGTTGAAAAGTAAAGATGTCACATCAAAGACAAAAGTGATCCTGACTTATGCCATGGTATTTTGAGTTGCATCATATGCTTATCAAAGCTGGATAGTAAATAAGGAAGACAGGAAAAGAATTGATGCTTTTGAATTATGGTGCTGGTGATGAATATTGAATACATCATGGACTGCCAAAAGAACCAACAGATCCATCCTACACAGAGTGCAACAAGAGTGCTCCTTGGAAGCAAAGATGGTTAGACTGCATCTTATGTGCTTTGGATATGTTTTCAGGAGAGACCAATCTCTGAAAGATGACATCATGTTTGCAAGAGTGGTAGGTCAATAAAAAAAGGAAGACTTTCAACTAGATGGATTGACACAGTTGCTGCAGCAATGGGTTTATGCATTAAAAAGATAGTGTGCCTGGCACAGGATTGAGTAGTGTTTTGTTCTATTGTATACAGGGTTGCTCTGAGTCAGACTGGAATCAATGGCACCTAACAACAACAAAGAAGAAAAGAATCATTTGACAAAATCTAATATTTATTACTTAAAAAAAAAAACTCTAACTGCAACAGAGAAGGGCATCGTGGACATGCCCTTAACACCAGTGACTAAGGAAGCTGTGTCAGTATGATTGTGAGTTCAAGGCCAGAGGCATCTTATGCAACTTAGTGAGATCCTGTCTCAAGTAAAATTTTTAAAAATGTGGCTGTGGTTGCAGCTCAATAGTGGAGCACTTGCCTGGGGGTGTGGGAGAGGGGAAGACTGCAACAGAGGGAAAATTCCTCAACCTGACCAAGCACATCCACGAATAATCTATTGCTAACATTATATGTCATGTTCAAAGACTGAATTCTTTCCCCTAAGTCCAAGAAAAAAGAAAAAATATTCATTCTCACTGCTTTTTTCAACATTGTTCTAGATATTCCAGCCAGTACAACAAAACAATTAAAACACTGATAATTTAAAGGAAGTAATAATATTGCTTTCATTTGCAGACAATATAATAAATTATCAGAAATGTAAATGGTATCTTTTTTTTTTTTTTTTTGCAGTACTTGGGGTTGAACCCAGGGCCTCATGCTTCCCTGCTCTGCAAGTGCTGGACAACTGAGCTGCACCCTCAGCCCATTTTTTTTACTTTTTGAGACAGGGTCTCATTAAGTTACACAGACTGCCTCTGGTCTCGAACTTGCAATCCTCCTGCCTCCACCTCCCAAGCCGCTGGGATTATAGGCATGCGCCACCACACCTGGCTAGAAATGTAAATGGTATCTTTAAAGAGCTATTAAAATTAAAGTGACTTTAATAAAGTTTTAGGATACAAGATCTATAGAAAAAATCAATTGTATATATATATACATACATGTTGTTGTTAGGTGCCATCGAGTCAGTATCCAACTCATAGCGACCCTCATAGGGTTTTCAATGGCTGACTGTTTCGGGATTGCCTTGGGAGTGGATTGCCAGGCCCTTCTCCCAATATACGTACATATATATACATATATGTATATGTATATATGTATGTATATATATGTATATATGCATGTATATATATATGTATATGTATATATAAGTATGTATATATATACTTATATATACATACGTATATATATATACATACACACACACACTAGCAATGATCAATAGGAAATTTAAAATTGAGAGCACAATATCATTTGTGTTGGCATTAAAACTATGAAAACTCATAGACTATCTTATAAAACATTGCCTGGATACTAAACATAAAACATTGCTGAAAGAAGTTTTAAAATACTTAAATAAATGGAGATATTACCATATTCATGGATCAAAACATTCGCAATCAGAATCTTAGCAGTTTCTGGCAGAAATTGTTAAGTTAATTTTAAATTCATTTAGAAATACAAAGGACCTAAAATAGCAAAAAAAGTTTTGGAAAAAAAAGAGCAAATACAGAGAACTAATATTGTTTGAAATGCATCATAAGGTAACAATGAGGAAAGTGATTATAATCAAAGAGTTTAATGCAAAGAAAAATAGATTCCCAAAACAACCCAATACACATACGGTTATTTGTTTTCTGACAAAGACATAAGGGCAAATGAGTGGGAATGGATTATCTTTTTAAAAATATTATTAAATACTTCTAAAGCCACATGCAAAGAGTACATACATCTTCATCCAAACCTTGAGCCACATCATAAAATTAATTTACAATGTGTTTGGACTAATATAAAACTTAAAACTACAAACCTAGAAGAAAATAAGAGGAAAATCTTTGTAAGATTAGAGTATGCAAAGATTTACTGATTGTTACACCAAAAGCACAATCCTAATCAAGACAAATTAATAAACTGAATTTCATAAAAATTAAAAATTTCAAGCTGGGTGTGGTTTTACAGCACTGTAATCTCAGCACCTCGGAGGTAGAGGCAGATTACAAATTAGAGGCCAGCCTATGGAGGAAAAAAAAACCTGCTCTGTCTGTGATATTGGCAAGAATTAAAAGACAGGCCGCAAACTAGGAGAAGATATTTGCATATCATGTAATTATATTTAAAATATGTACACAACTCACAAAACAGTATCTTTAATTATCAGAGAAAGACATGTTGTTAAGTGTCATCAAATCAGGTACAACAGAATCAAACACACTGTGCCATGCACAGTATCTTTTTATGTTTGAGCCCATTGTTGTAGTCACTTGTTTCTTCTCAGTTTGAGTCAAGCCACATCAGCAAGGCTTTACTTCATTTCCATCATTAATTTCAACTCTACTTTGAGGAGGCAACATTTCCATGGTTATCTTTTGAATTCCTTCCAACCTGGGAGGCTCATTTTCTGGCACTGTATTTGATAGTGAGTGCTTCTCTGCTATTCATAGAGTTTTCAATGGCTAATTGTTTCGGGAGTGGGCTGCCAGGTCCTTCCCACCTAGTTTGTCTCAGTCTGGAAGCTCAGGTGAAAGCTGTTCACCATAGGTGCACTGCTGACACCTATGAAATACTGGTGGCATAGCTTTCAGCATCACAGCAACATGCAATCCCCCACAGTACAAGCTGTACTGGAGAAGCTATACATGGAGAAGAGAAATACATACATGAACCAAAATGAGATACAAGTACACAATCACTAAAATGGCTAAGAAAGCAACAATATCAAGTGCTTGGTGAGGATATGTAGCAACTAGAACTCTTGTATATTGCTGTGGGAACTCTTGTACATTGCTATAGAAACCAATTTGACTTTTGTTTTATTTTGTTTTGTTCTGTTTTGTAATGGAGTCTCACTGTGTTGCCCAGGCTGGTCTTCAACCTGTGGACTCAAAAGAACTTCTTGCCTCAGCTTCCCAAGTAGTTAGGACTACAAATGTGTGTCTCCATGCCTCAGTCTCCCAAGTAGCTGAGACTACAGGTGTGTGATACCACCAACCCCAGCCACTAACAATTTCATTTAAAAAGTAAAGAAGGAATTCCACTCATATGTGGCAAGATGTTTACAGGACTTCGTTCAAATATTCAAAGCAACTTTATTCATAACAATATAAAACTGGAAACATCCCAAATGATGATCATAGAAGTATGGGTAAGGAAATTATGTTGTACCATACAATGTAATACTACTCAGCAAGAGCAGTAAAATAAAACTAGCTTCTGATAGTCACAATAATGCAGAAGGATCTTAAAAACATGTTATTTGAAGAAAAAAACCCAAAAGGAGTATATACTGAATCATTCCACTACCATGAAATTCTAGAATAGGAAGAACTACCTTAAAGGGTCATACTGTAGATTAGCAATTACTTGGGGTCAGGAATATTGGCATTGGGAAAAAATGAGTAAAAGAAAATTTACTGGCATGATGGAATTGTTCAATATTTTAAGTATGGATGTAGTCATGTATATGTTTGTCAAAACTCATCAGATTTACAAAGTATGAGCTTAGTGTACCTATGTTATTTTGATAAAATTCATTTTAAAATACTCTTTAAAAATCAACTATTTTATATGAAATGTTCACTGCCAAAATTAATTTCAGATGTAGAAAACTGAAAAGGAAATAACCTTTTTCAACTTTTTTTCTTAATAAATGTTGATGGGATACAGAGTAATAAGTCTTTTGCTTGTTAAATCACTGTTGCTTACACATGCATCAACATACATATTACAAAGAATTGTTTAAAGAAGAGAAGAAAAGAAGGAAAAAGTAGAAATGTTAATATATAATAAAAATCATGCGCAATCATGGGTTATATTCTCAATGAAGAAATAATTTTATGATAGGAATTAAGTCTTTAAACAATATTATAAAAATTAATTTGAAAACTTTTAAGATATTGAACATCTTATAAGTAAATATGTGAATGACTAAAATTGAGGACATAAAGTTCTAGAAAAACAAAAAAGTACATTTTTACATTTATAAAGATTTAATTTCCAAAGACAGCTTTAAGAGTAAGTTCTTCCAATCTGTTGAAGAATTGATCATGTCTACTCTATAATACAGAAAAACATAATTTATTTTATTAAATTTGCAAAAAAGAAGGTAAAATTTGTTAATAGAAGATCCATATAAAACTATAAAACAAAATTCTACTCTGACCAAGTAGGATATTGTAAAAGAATTATAGTTCAACATGTTAATATTGTTTCATAATGCAAATAGACAAAAATAGGAAAACTGTATTTTATTTAATGGCCAAGAAAGCATCAAATAAACAGATATGTATATTAGTCTGCTGACATAAATGCAGCAGACAAATCAACTGAAACAGACTTATGATGGAAAAAAATTTATTGAAGGCTCACCATTAGAAGAGCAGTCCATATGGCATCAGGGCAGGTGTGGAAGCAACAGAAAACAGGGCCAATGGCAGACAACCTTATATCTCACTGAGCAGGAAGCAGAGTGAGTAGAGCCAAAGGTCCAGGATAAAAACCTCCAAAGGCCTGCCCCTAGTGACTCATTTCCACCAAGCTATCTCTGCCTATGAAAGTTCCACAATCTCTCAATACAGCACCACCAACTGTTTTAGATCCAAACCATATCACTCTGACCCCCAAAAGTCATGATTATCTCATAATGCAAAATGCATTAAGTCCAACTTCAAGAATCCCCTAAGTCTTAACAGTCTCAAAACAGTCTCACATTCAAAACTTCAAGTCCGAAGTCTCCACTGGGACTCAAAGCAAACTTGGCTGTGGACCTTGTAAAACAATTTAATGGCACAGAGCAAGAATGGGAGTACAGAAAGGTCCATAGTGACACGGTCCATAGCCCACTGGACAAACAAAACCTGTCAGTTCAAGTCTAACATTTGGCACTCATCATCTGGCATTTATTATCTGGTATCTGGCATCATCTGAACTCCAACAGGCTTGCACAGCTCTGCTCCCATAGTCTTGTTACTTGCAATAGACATGGCCCTGGGCTCCATTTCTTGCTGGTAGTTTTCCTCAGCAGACTCTTCACATTGTTGGCATTTCCAACAACCTGGGTTCTACACTAATGAATAGGCACCACCTGCAAAGTTTCATTAGCCCTTCAGGGGCTCTCCTTAGGACACCTGACCCTGACACACATTGCCTGGCCTTGAAGGATATCTTTTGGAAACTTGGTGATTGCCTCCACAAACCCCTTGCTGCTAGCGTTCTGTATGCTTGTAAAACTAGTACCATGTGGACAATGCCAAGATTTGCTGCTGGCTGGGGAGGCAGCTGTACCTCCTTGAACCATAGCTGAATCAGAGGCCTCTCTGTGCCCAGGCTGAGAAACCAGAGTACTTCAGGGAGACACTTGCTTTTCAGAAATTCCTTTTCAAATGGGATTTTTGTTTCATGCCCTGAGGCCTTATAGGGGATGTGACAACTCCTGTGCCTACAGGCTATTTTTATTGTTCTTTTCAAAAGCACTTATATCTTTAACATTTATGGCCTCCTTGCCCAAACTGGCCCTATTCATGGTAACTTTAGAAAAGCCCTCACCATCACAGCTTTTTGTTTATTTAAATTGCATAGTTTTCAAATTTTTTCCTTGCCTTTTCCTCTATATTTTCCTCATAAATTTGGCTAAAGGCAGTAAGCAACAAGCATGCCACACTGCCTACATCTTCTTCATGATATTTCTTCTGCATATTAATTAGTCCATTACTTTTAAATTCAGCCTCACTCAAGTCTACAGGAGAAAGGCATAATTTATACAAGCTTTTTGCCATAATGTATCATGAATGGTCTCCAGTCTAGGGCCCAAATACAAGCCTCATTTTTCTCTGAAATCCTGAGTGCCATTCACATTTCTATCAGAAACAACATTCTTGTCTTCCTTGCTCTACCCAGAACCACCCCTCAAACATTCCAGGGCTTCCCCTGCCTACATCTCAAAAGTCCTCCAGACTCCTCCTACAAACAAGTTCAAAAAACAGCGTAAAACCGTATGACTGTTTTTGTGCATAACAAAACCCCACTTTCAGTGCCAATTTTCTGTATTAGTCAGTTTTCTTTATGGTAGCAGAAAAATCAACCAAAACAAACTTTTGAAGGAATGAGATTTATTGAAGACTCACAGTTAGAAAATCAGTCCATAATGGCACTGGGGCAGGCAAGGCAGCAATAGGAGGCAGGGCCCATGGATGATGACCTTATCTTCATGAGCAGGCAGCAGAGAATGAGTGCAGCCACAGGTCTGAGATAAAACCTCCAAAGGCTTACCCCCAGTGACTCACATCCATTAAGCTAGACTCAGCACCCAAAGTTCCACAATGTCCCAGGATGTTGTCACACACTGGGAACAAAGGAACTTTGGGGTACATTTTAGATCTAAACTATAAAAATATGTTCTAATTATGCATAGTGGTATACTCCTGTAATACGAGTGACTCAGTGGGCAGAAGCAGGAGGATTGAAGATTTGAGACCGGAGGTAGCCTGTGCAAATTATCAAGACCCTGTCCCAGCTTAAAAAATTAAAAAGGGGATCATCCCACCTGAAGAACACAGAGAGTATACTGTGCAGGGAAAATTTCACATGGGAACCTAGGCCTCATATCCACCATGGAGCACAGTCCTGGCAACTCACCATCCTGTTGACAAGGTGCTGGCAGCACCTTTCACAGAAAGAATCTGGTGAGTGAGACCCAAGACAAGAAGTGCAATTGGTGCTAGCAATATAATCCACCATCTCCGTGCTGCAGAAGTCCTGGTTACAGAACTTGTGATATGGAGTACAGTGTGGCATGAGTTCTGTGTGGGAGCACAAGCCTCAGATCTACTGGGAATGACATGCCATCATCCTGCCCATTCCAGCATGGAATCAGCAAGTGAGCCTCAAAGTCAGGACACACAAGAGAGGGTGGCATCAGAGCCTCAACCTGCTGCCATCTGCTGCGGCTATTTGGGTGCCGCACCAAGGTGAGACCTTGGTGCATGTGAGCTCTGTGGGGGAGCACAAGCCTCAGAAAAACTGGAGGTGGTGTGCTATCACTCTGGTAGAGCAGCACTGGTGATGCACCCCACAGGGTAGGTCATTGAATGTACCAGCCCAGGATAGCAGTGCAGACATCCCACCATCATACCCCCTGGAGGATGATGAAACACCTTCTCCAGACCTGACAGCTTTCAGTGAGAGAGTGTATAGAGAAAGTCACTTTCCATGTGGTGGAATTGAGAAATCTCAAAGTAATGTTGTCATCATCAGTTAGGAAACAAAAAACAACGAAAATTGGACTATAGGTAGACGCACCAGAAGGATGCAGCTAAACAATGACCCAGCATGGCTTTCCCTGACAGTAAGAGGCAGGAAGGAGGTACTGAGGTGCACCTGGCAAAGACATTTGGCTGAGGAAAGTGTAGTGGGGCCCTCTCAGATGGTTGTGGCTGGTAGGAGGGAAGGTGGTCAAAGTGGAGGTCCCAGGAGTCTCTGGGGAAGAAGCCAAACAAGAGTCTGTGAATGTATGAGTGGTAGTTTATTTTATTTTATTGTTATTTTATTTTAGTATTTATTTATTTATTTTTCTGGGAGAGACTGACACCACCCTGGCCCCTGGCACCACAAGCTGGAGAGAGTGAAACTTGGGGTGGAGAGTCCAGGGGATAATGAAGAGGGGTAGGCACTGCTGGTTCACTGAGCCATTCAGAAGAAGGCATATCTGGGGCCTGGTAGGGTTTGTGACATGGAGAAGAAGTGCCATGGTCTGGGAAGCCTGAGACACATGATTTAGGCTATGACCAATTGGGGGCTGGGAATGCAAGGGACAGAAAGAAACTGAGGGGCAGTGCTAAGTGCAGAGTTTGCAGCAGGAGCTAGGCACTGGGCACTGAGGCTGCTCACTACAGGGCTATGGAGGGAAAGGGAAACTCCAGCAACTCATCAACCCCTACACTGAAGGGAATGCCAGGGGGAAAATCTCTACACACAGAGAAGGTTGGGAGGTGGGGCCTAGCACCCAGGCCAAGCAATGGGCAAGCCTCAGCAGAAAGCCACACAAAACATGAAAGGACATGCTCAATGGGAAGATCCTATAGACCAAGCACCTCAACAGATAATATCAGGGAAACCAGATTCCTGGAGATGCCTAATGGAGAATTCAGAATCCTGCTTATAAATATGTTAAAAGACCTCAAAGACATCACTATGAAATCTATTGACTCACTGGATAAAAGGCATCTCATTTGGAGTTCTCTGGAGAACTTGAAAACCTAGAAAAAAAAACAAGCAATGATCCTAGAAATGTAAGGAAAATTAAACCAACTCCACATTACAGTAGAATCTTCAGTCTGGAGGATAGATGAAACTGAAAATGGGATAGTCGAAACAGAAGAAAAAGTACAAGATATTAGTTACTCACAAGCCAAGATAGAGAGAATGATGAAACAATATCAACAATATTTTCAAGAGATCTCTGACAAAATGAGAAAATGACGCCTAAGAATTCAGGGGGTCCATGAAGGAGTAGAAAACAACATGAGAGGATTAGAAAGTTTATTCAAAGAAATTTTAGATGAAAACTTCCCACACCTAAGGCAAAAACTGGAGACCTATAAAATTGAATCATTCAGAACCCCAGAGGAGACCAAAACAGATCCTCCCCACACACATTTTAATTGAAATGTTAAATTTAGAGTGCAAAAAGCTATTTTGAAAGCAGCAAGGGAGAAACACCAACTCATCTACAAAAGCAAGTTCATCAGAATAATAGACCTCTCGAGAGCAACATTACAGGCAAGAAAAGCTTGGACAGACATCATACAAGCTCTGAAAAAGAATAACTGCCAATCAAGATTACATTATTCAGTGAAGTTATATTTTAAAAGAGATGGGGAATATAAGACATTCCATGATATTGCCTTGTTCAAGCAATTAGCACCCACCAAGCCAGTATTGCAGAAGATTCTCACTAAAACACCACATATAGGGGAGGTAAGACAACCCCACACAAAAGATCAAAGAAATGAACAATAAACACAAGAGGAAATTAAGAAAAACAGGTTACAAATGAATCAAAAACCAGTAACAAGTACCAAATTGATGAAAAATAAGTACCTGTCAATAATTACCCTAAATATAAATGGTCTTAACTCACCAATCAAGAGACATAGACTGGCCAACTGGATTAAAAAAAATAAACCCTCAATATGTGATATCCGAGAGACTCAACTAACCCATAAACACTATAAAATGTGAAAATTAAAGGTTGGAAAACAATTTACCAAGCAGGGAGAAAACAAAATAAAAGCACTAGCTGTGATACTAGTTTTCAATAATTTAGACTTCAATTCCAAACTAATCCGAAGAGACAAAGGACACTAAATATTACTAAAAAGAACAATAAACCGGGAACCCACAACAATTATTCATATATATTCTCCAAATGCAGGGGCACCTAGCTTCATAAAACAAACTTTTTTGGCAATAAAGGAACACATTGGACCGCACAAAATAATTATGGGGGATTTCAACACCCTACTTTCCTCAAGAGACTGGTCATCAAAACAAAAAATCATCAGAGAAATTATTAACTTAAACTGCACCATAGACAAACTGGAACTTACAGATGTCTTTAGAATATTCCATCCACCTGATGAGGAATACATATTCTTCTCAGCACCACATGGAATTTTCTAAGGTAGACCACATCTTAGTACACAAAAAATGGCCTCAACAAATGCAAAAAAAGGTAAAAAATCATCCCCTGTACCTTATCAGATCACAATGGAATTAAATTAGAATTCAAAAACAAGAAAAATTTCAGAAATTTTATAAATTCTTGGAGACTAAATAATACACTGCTGAATGATCAATGGGTTATCAAAGAAATTAAAGTAGAAATTAAAAAATTCCAATGATCAAATGATGAGAACACATCCTATCAAAATTTATGGGACACAGCAAAGGCAATTCTAAGAAGGAAGTTCATTGCAGTGAGCTCCTTCAAAAATAAGTTAGGGAAGGCCCAAGTAAATAACTTATCAACACACCTCAAGGCATTAGAAAGCCAACAACAAACAAATCCCAAAAGGAGCACTCAGAAAGAAATTATCAAGATCAAGGCAGAAATGTCCCAATTAGAATCTAAAAAGACAATTCAAAGAATTAAACACGCTGATTCTTTGCCAGTCTCACCAAAAGAAAGAATGAAATAAAAGGCCAAAATAGAACAAAGTAGAGATGAGAAAGGAATCATAATCACCAATATCAGTGAAATATAGAAAATCATCAGGGAATACTTTGAGAAAATGTACTCCCCCAAAAATGAAAATACAGAAGTGAATAAATTTATTAACACATATGATTTACCAAAATTAACCTAGGAGGACATAAGCACTCTAAACAGTACATTGCACACACCAAAATAGAGAGGGTAATAAAAAGCCTCCCAAGAAAGAAGAGCCCAGGCCCTGAGAGGTTCACAGCAGAATTCTATCAAACCTTCAAAGAAGAATTAATACCTATTCTCCTCAAACTACTTCAAAAAGGAGAAAAGGAAGGGGCACTCTCAAACTCATTCTATGAAATCACCATCAGCCTAATATCTAAACCAGGCAAGGACACATCTAAAAAAGAGAACTATAGACCATTTTCCCTGATGAACATACATGCAAAAATTCTCAAAATCCTAGCAAACCAAGTTCAGCAACACAAAGAAAAGATCATACATCTTGATCAAGTAGGCTTCATTCCACAGATGCAAGGCTGGTTCAATATACAAAAACCAATCAATGTCACTCAATATATCAAGAGACTTGCAAACAAAAACCACATGATCATCTTGATCAATGCTGAGAAGGCCTTTGACAAAGGGCAACACCCTTTCATGATAAAAAACCCTGAAGAAGATGGGCATAATAAGGATATATTTCAACATCAAAAAGTCCATTTAAAGCCGGGTGTGGTGGAGCACACCTGTAATCCCAGCAGCTGGGGAGGCAGAGGCAGGAGGATCGCAAGTTCAAGGCCAGAGACAGTCAGTGTAACTTAGCGAGACTCTGTCTCAGAAAATAATAAAATCTACAAAATGGGCTGGGGGTGCAGCTCAGTGTTCCAGGCCCTGGGTTCAACCCCTAGTACTGCAAAAAAAAAAAAAAAAAAAAAAAAAAAAAAAAAAAAAAAAAAAAAAGTCCATTTAAGACTGACCTACCACCAATATCATATTAAATGGAGAAAAATTGAAGGCATTTCCTCTAAGATCAGAAATAAGACAAGACAAGGATGTCCACTCTCTCCTCTCTTATTCAATATTGTGATCAAAGACTTAACCAGAACAATCAGACAAGAGAAAGAAATCAAAGGGATAAAGATAGGCAAGGACAGGTCACATTATCTGTATTTGTGGATGACATGATCCCTTACCTAAAGGACCCCCAAAACTCCTCTAGACAACTTTTAGACCTAATTAATTCCTTCATCAATGTAGCAGGACACAAAATTAACACTCTAAAATCATTAGCCTTCCTTTACACCAACAGTGAGCAGGAAGAGAAGGAAATTAAGGCAACAATCCCTCTCATGATGATCCACCAAAAACTTAAATACTTAGGAATCAATCTAACCAAAGGTCTTGAAGATCTCTACAAGGAAAACTTCATAACATTAAAGACCAGAAATCATAGAGGATACTAGAAGTTGGAAGGACCTACTCTGCTCATGGATTGCGAGAATCAATATTGTAAAAATGGCTATACTACCAAAAAACAATTTACAGAATTCAATCTCCATTAAAATTTAAATGACAGACTTCATCTGTCATTTGATTCTTTGAACCAAAAATTCATACGGAAACACAAATTCATATGGAACCAAAATTCATATGGAAACACAAAAGACCACATATAGCCAAAACAATATCAAACTGTAAAGCCATTGCAAGTGGGATCACAATCCCTGTCCTTAAACAATATTTTCAAGAGGTTGAAAATATTGTTGCTACAGGGCTATAGTAGCAAAAATAGCTTGGAACTGGCACAAAAATAGGCTGGAAGACTGGTGGATCAGAACTGAAGACCCAGAGATACACCCACACAACTATAGCCACCTGATCTTTGACAAAATGGTTAAGGATGCAAATTGGATTAAAGATAGCCTCTTCAACAAGTGGTGCTGGGAAACTTGGATTTCCATCTGCAGAAAAATTAAGACAGACCCATACCTCTCAATTTGCGTGAGAGTCAACTCAAAATGAACAAAAGACCTCAACATAAAACCAGAAACCTTAAAAGTACTAGAAGAAAAGATAGGAAACACACCCCAACATATAGACATAGGAAAGTATTGACTTAATAAGACTCCAATTGCTCAAGAAATCACACCAAGAATTGACAAATGGGATTATATGAAATTAAAAAGTTCTATACAGCAAAGGAAACAATTGACATCATTAAGGAAAAGTCCATTGAATGGGAGAAATTTTTTACATCTTACACATCTGACAGAGGACTAATTTCTAGAATTTACAAAGAATTCAAGATAGCAAATTCCAAGAAAACAAATAACCCAACACACGAGTGGGCAAAGGAAATGAACAGTCAGTTCTCAAATGAATAAGTCCATAAGGCTAAGAAACACATGAAAAAATGCTCAATATCCCTAGCCATTAAGGAAATGCAAATCAAAACGACTCTGACATTTCACCTAACTCTTGTAAAAATGGCCAAGATCAACAAAACAAATAATAACAAATGGTGGTGACATTTAGAGAAAAAGAAACCCTCCTTACAGTCCTTGGTGTGACTATAAATTGGTTTGATCACTTTAGAATTCAATATGGAAATACCTCAGAAAACTAAAAATAGTACTGTCATATGACCCAGCTATAACACTACTGGGAATATATCCAAAAGGAGATAAATCATCATACCACAGAGACATCTGCATCTCTACATTCAATGCAGCCCTCTTTGCAATAGCTAGGATATGGGACCAATCAAGATGCCCATCAACAGAAGAATGGATAAAAAATTATGGTACATATACACAATGGAATACTACTCAGCAAAACAAGAAAGAAAGAAAGAAAGAAAGAAAGAAAGAAAGAAAGAAAGAAAGGAAGGAAGGAAGGAAGGAAGGAAGGAAGGAAGGAAGGAAGGAAGGAAAAGAAAAAAAGAAATACTATGATTTGCAACAAAATGGATAGAACTAGAGAATATCATCTTAAGTGAATGGACACAGGCTCAAAAAGAGAAATACCACATTTTCACTCATAATCAGAAGCCCAATCTTACTTAAAGGAAGAAAAAATACTATACATGAGTTGATATATCAAAATGGACAGTTAAAGTTAGTGAAAAAGGGACAATATAAAGAGTAGAAAGAAGGAGGGAGGGAGCTAGCAGAGGGAAGCAAGGATTGCAGAAAGTGGGATGGGAAGGAGAATCAATGTAGAGGGATAAAGGAGGAGAAGATAATCTCAATGCAAATGATGCAACTTCATGAGTACATGGGAAAAATAGGGGAATATAACCCAAATATGCATATGAGCTTTACTACATGTTAGTCAAAAGGTTCCATAAATCTTGTAAATTGATAAAAGTATACCCAAAAGTGAGGTAATAGTTCCATAATGAAAAAAGCCAATGCTCTATTACTCTATACCCCACCAACATTTACCAATAAAGGAAGAAAAAATAAAATAAAATAAAGGGGTTGGAGGTGCAGCTCAGTGGCAGAACAGTTCAAAAGTATGCACAAAGCCCTGGGTTTAGTGGCCCAGTACCACAAAAAAAGAAAAAGGTTCTAACTGAAATATTTTAAAGAAGAATAAACTGCTTATTTCATAGTATGTTGGAAATTTAGACATCAAATTAAAGATGACATTTCACATAATGGCAAAATAGTAGAATATTCTCATTCAACTCAAATTAGGATATCACATCTATTTTGAATCCTTTCATGGAGATTCTAATTAATGCCATGAAACAAAATTAAATAAATATAAAATATGAATACTAGAAAGGCAGAAAAAATATTTCTCAAAGACAATATATTTTAAAGGAAACCCCAAATCACTCACAAGAAAAATGTACAAAAGTAATAAAAGAATTCAAATTCATAAGATGATCACTTACAAAATACACATATAAACCTTTAAGGAATCTCCAACATATGTATAATACACTTAAAAATATTGAATTTCAGACGGTGTTCTTGAAAATTTTAAAGATAGATATTAAGTGTTTTGCCACAAAAATTATGTGAGGTAAAAAATATGTTAGTTAACTAAATTTAGCCATTCCACAATGTATGCATATTTCAAAACCTTATTGTACATGATGGATATATAACTCTTATTTTTGACTTAAGAATCATTCAATTTTCAATAGTAACTGAAAATATTTAAACCTAAAAATAGCTTTAACAAAGTATTGTAGAAATCTGAAAAGTTTAAAACTTTGTGGGGGAAGCTATAAGTTTTTAAATACATATGATAATAAGACTAGACTTTTTATAATTTTTTCCATATTAAAATATAAATATGATCTAATTTAAAAATCATCTTCATGTGGTATGTTGCTTTTTATTTTCCATGTTGTGTTCTGTTTCATTTTTTTGGAACTTAAATTATTCTTAAGAACATACGAAAGAGTAAAATTTCAAAAGTAGTTGAAATGGTTTGAGAAAGAATTAGAATGAGTATTTTCAGTGATAGAAGCCATTAAAATTTGATATTTTTCTTGATATTAGACTAGTGAAGCAAAATAAAAAGCCCAGAAACAGATGAAAGTAAATAAGGACTAAATAAGAAGATAAATACACAACCTACTGGGAAGGAAAGGTAAGTAGCACCTGAATAAACAATCAAGAAATGTTTCTGGGCCAGGGGGAAAAGACAGCAGACAGATAGCACATGCCTTTTGACCCACAGTAAAAGAAAACCTTAATCAATAGTTTAAAACACACATTGACTAGACAGACAGAGTCCTAAGTTAGATTAGAGATAGCAGAAAGAACCAGGGAGCAACGAGATCACAAATCAAAGTCCAGAAGAACTACACAAAAAGCGGCAGCTGAGTCACCATTTCCCAGATCACAGAACACCAAGAAAATCCAACTCAGAGAACAATCCATGCACACATACATAGGTGCTTGCATCCTACACAGAGTACAACCTTGGTATCATGCCAACATCCTGCCAACGGGACAGAACAGCACTCTCCACAGAGAACTGGTGAGTTAGCCTGAAGCATCAGGCACAGCAGCCAGCTCTACCCAGTGCCACCCATGCAGGTGGTGAGTCTACATTGGTGCAAAAGCCTCACTTTGGAGCACAGGACTCAGATCCACCAGAGGTGAAATGTTATCATCCCATCCATCCCAACGTGGGTGTGGGGACTGAACACAGTAGGGGCTGGGGAACATGTGCGTGTGGAGAGCACCTAGAAACTAGCCACAGTATGGCTCCTTCCCTCCTGTTGTGGCTGGGCAGTTGCATCGCATGACTTCCACACCAACACAGGCACATGGGCACTCAGACCCCAGATTCACCAGGGGCGATTCAATATCACCTCACTGCACCATGGAATTGGCTAGGGTCTGAAGAAGTGACTGGGTCCTGCACAGAGCATGACCATGGTCCAACAGGGAGAACAACAGTGTGCTTTGTGCCAGGGAAGTTTCGAGCATGACTGACACATGGCCAAACAGGCTGCAGATTCACCAGTGGTGGTGGGATATCATCCCACCCACTACAGGGTGGGAGTGGTGATACCACAACAGGATTCAGAACGCATGAGTGGATAGAGAGTCTGGCTTTAAGACCTAACTTCCACAGTCATATGCTCCCACCATAGGCATTGGGGCAGGGATCTCTGAGTTAGGCTCACAGTGCCTGAACTCCGTGGGAGAGGTAAAATTCTCAGAAGGTCACCACAGGTTGCACTGCCACTCTGCCAATACAACAGGTTTGGAACATCTCATGGAAAAATATCTGAAAGCACCCAGTGGCCCACTTCAGCCTGAGGGACCCAGTGGCTACCTGCCATATCCACCCAGCAGAGGGAAGCTGTGCAGAAACCCCACCCCCTACGTCAGCCTGCTTCTGATAAGAGAAATGGCAGGGAAAATCCCTTTTCCTGCAGCAAGGTCAGCCCCTGCAGGAAAAGAGGCAGGGTCTTCACAGAAGACTGAGGATTGCTGTTGTTGTTGTTGTTAGGTGCCGTCGAGTCGGTATCCGACTCATAGCAACCCTCTGTACAACAGGGGAAACACTATTGTCAGTGCTTCTCTGCTGTTCATAGGGTTTTCAATGGCAGATTGATTTTTGGGAGGGGGTTGCCAGGTCCTTCTCCCAAGCCTACAGCACCTGGTGTTCCCAGGCGGTCTCCCATCCAGGT